>JAJIYU010015751.1:0-12491 GCA_030144865.1 Tinospora cordifolia | reverse complement strand
TTTTAATTTTTGTTTTTTATTAATTTTTTATCTATATAATTATATTATTGTTTCTTTTATATATATATATACATATTGTTTTCATTTCTTAAAGAATAATTTAAATATCATAGCTATTTTTAAAAAAGTTAGTTTTAGTAAGACATATAGCGAGTCAGAGGAGACCCACCCTGTGTAAATTGTCTACAAAATTATTAAAAAAAAACTTCTTTTCTTATTCTTTTTATAGGGAGCTGTTGCCTTGTAGGGTCCAAATATAGGCACACATTAAGCATGACACATTCATATTGGAAGAAACAAAAAGAAGGGGAAACAGGTAATGTGATGGCCAGTGAAACAAAGTAGCCGGAACGGCAATAACAAACCGGGGAAGATTGCGTCCAAATTAATGCGAAGCTAAATTGAAAAACACCCTCCACAAAATAGGCTGCCAAAGAAGAGCCTCACAACTCACAAGGTGGGGAAGGGAATGGGCATAGCTAACGGTTTTAAGTGCCCATTCCCTTCCTGATGGGATGGGACGTAAGGCTCCTTTCCACCCATTTGGAACACTTAAAAGTCTGTCACATCATAGGGTGCCTTTTCATTTATTTTCTGACTCTTTTTGGTCGACTTTCTCATTTGCCCACTTAGTTTTAAGAACCACCTCTAGTTTGTTGAGTTTCTTTTCCCAATTGTGATGTATAATTTATTAGCAAATATTTTTTTTCCTCTTTCAAGGACTCTTAATTGAATTATTAATTGGCTTGCAAAAATATTTAAAAAATTCAAAATTTACATATTATTTATAGCTTAATTGTGAACATAAGCTAGATGAATAAAAAAGAAGTGAAATAGAAAGGAAGAAAGTGTAATTTATATAAACAAATCTATTAAAAAAACATATTTTTCACTCTTTTCAATTTATTATATTTTGGGTGTTGGACTAGTCTTTGTCCAAAAGAAAAAGGGAAATAGAACTTTTTAATTGAGAATATATATATATATATATATGTAAAAGACATTATTTAAAAGAAAGAGCTTTTATAAAAATATTTTTGGGAAAAAATTACTTTTAAAACAGATCCATCAAACTATATTTAAAAATAAAAATATACATTTTATTTAATTAAAAATAAGTATTATCAAAGAACTTTAAAAGTAATTTTATTTTAAGACAGTTATATATAAAAATAAAATGGTCTTGGGACCTTAATTTTTATATTATATATATTTTTTGGGTCAACAAAACAAATGTGACATCTACAAGATTGCGAAGCGGAACAAATGCAAAGGCATTGCATATGTGCTTGGCAAGAAGAAAATTAGAAGACGTCGTCTTGGAGAGCCAACGGCCATATACTTAGAATGGAGACGGAGACGAGGAAAGGAGAATAAAAGGTAGATACGAGCCACATGCAGAACAAAAGGCACGACCTTCTAGGATGTTTCTCATTCTTGCGCCTCTCTGGTCCCAACCAAGAAATTCAGGTCGTGGCGCCTTGGAAACGTACACAACTCTCCCTCGCGCCCTCTTCAGCCTCTTCATTTCTTCTTCTCTTGTTTCTCTTCTCTAGAACACAGAATCTGATCTTTGTTTTGGGTTCTTCAGATTCCACAGCAATTTTCATCGGTTTTTACGAAGTGGGTGTTTGTTTAATCTCCTTTAGAAGGGCCGAGACCAGACAGAAAGCTAGTAAGATCACATAATACCCAGTTTTTTTTTTAAGTTGGGTTTTTTGGGATCTGGGTATTGCTTTTACATCTCAAAACGACCTCTTCTTTGTTGTTTGTTGTGCTTAATTCTGTTAGAAGTTCTTTTTTTTCTTGATGGTTGCCTTAGTTGTTCCTGGTATTGGGTGCTCAAACGAGAAATTTTTTTAAGTTCTTAAAAAGTGTTGAATAGATTTTCTTTTTGTGATTTCTTGCATTTATACTCTTTTTCTGAAGGCTCTCATGTTTTGAAGACATTTCAATTTTGTGTTTGTGCTGAGTCGCTGGACTTTCTCTGACAGTTTATGCAATTGTATTACATTTAGCTTGAAAATTGATAAGCTTGGAGCCACACAATTTTCATTTCTTTGGAATTTTTATTTTATTTTATTTTCTTTAAGTTTGTTTAACCTCTGACTTCGTTTTATCTCCGGTTGTGGTGAAATGGGGAAAGTGTGTCATATATATTTCGCTTTAATGTGCGTGTACCCTTGATCTTGTAAGTTATAATTTTTTTTTTAATTATTTGAAACAGAAGCATTTTGCAATGGCAACTGGTCTGGTCTCAGGAAGTGCATACTTGCAGTCCAGAAGAGTAAACTTATGCAGGCAACAAGTTAGTACAGAAGCTAACTGGGCTAATACGCTAAATTTTAAAAGATGCTTCCAAAGAGAAATTTCAAGGTATTAAAAGCGATCCTTTTCCAAGTACTTTTCCTTTATGAATACATAGAGTTTTCTTAATTGATCAGTGGCTGTGGATCAAGTTAGCGACACAAAACTGGCATTACTCGATTTATATCCAATTGGTTGTTTAAAATTCTGAACCTCTTTTTTGTTGGTTTTTTTATTCAGGGTTACATCCATGAATATCCTTAAATTGATGTTTATTGTGATCTCAACACTATGGTCTTGTAATTATTTTCCAGGTCTTATGGAGCATTAAAATTCTTGCGGGTCCAAGGACATGACCATCACGCTCAAATTAGCAATAACAGGGCCTTTATTAGAACTCCTACAGTGTCCTGCTTGGGCGATGGTGCCACCAAGTACTTCGACTTTGTTGTCATTGGCAGTGGAGTTGCAGGCTTGCGCTATGCTCTTGAAGTTTCAAAGCATGGATCTGTTGCAGTGATCACTAAGGCTGAGCCTCATGAGAGCAACACAAACTATGCGCAGGGTGGAGTTAGTGCAGTTTTGTGCCCTCTGGATTCTGTAGAGAATCACATGCGAGACACCATGGTAGCTGGAGCTTATTTGTGTGATGAAGAGACTGTTAGAGTAAGCTCTTTAGAATTAGATTTATTTTATCAGTCAGTGGATGTTCCTCTTATTGTGTTATGGCTTCATATAGGTTGTGTGCACAGAAGGGCCCAAGAGAGTTAAGGAGCTAATTGCTATGGGAGCATCATTTGATCACGGGGAAGATGGAAATTTACATCTAGCAAGAGAGGGAGGTCATTCTCATCATAGAATTGTGCATGCTGCCGATATGACTGGTCGGGAGATTGAGCGGGCGTTACTGAAAGCTGTTGTTGATGATCCTAACATATTCGTTTTTGAACACCATTTTGCTGTAGATTTGCTGACTTCTCAGGTTCTAATCTGCCTTGGTTAAATTCTTTTTTTTTTAATTTTTTTTTTTCCTTTTGTCTTATTTTCTTGCCTGATCACTGTTTAGAGTTCGAGTTTTTTCTTTAAATTGGTTCAAGGGGGTTGCCTCCTGATGGTATTGGTTCCATTTAAACGCACCGACATTAATCAACTTAATAATAAAATTCAGGTAAACACTAAAAGTTGGAGGCATGTCAAGTCATTTCTTGAGGTTTTCATTGCCAAAACAGTGACTTCATCTCATATGCGGACTAATTTTCATTTGCTTTTACTTTTTTTTTTTTTTTCATTTTTACTAATTTCTCCTAGTGTTACTTGCAATTGCATTACATTTTTAGCATCTTAGAGACAAAAAATTCTTCTTCTACCAATAAAGAACATTAAGGGCCCAAGATATTTTATGTAATTTTTTTATGGTGTTCATTTGTTCAGCCCCTTGTAGCTGCTAAAAGATCAATGAATACCATGGAAACCAATTGTTGTTGTTGGTTTTTTTTGTTTTTTTTTAATAAATTTTCATTGATTGTCTCCAGGACGATTCAGAAACATATTGCCACGGCGTGGATGCTCTGAACACTGAAACTCGTGAGGTGAGGGAACAATTTGATTTCAAGATTTTATTAGTATCCCATATTAAAATCATAATTCATGCTTGTGCCTGTTGGATTAGCTTTGCACAAAGAGCATCATCAATTAAATTTCTTCTTTTGATTGTATAATCTCCAGCTCTTAGTATGTGCAATTTTTAGGTGATACGATTTATCTCAAAAGTGACTTTACTTGCATCAGGCGGAGCTGGACACATCTATCCAACAACTACAAATCCTCTGGTATTACTTAATTTCTGATTCCTCGGAAATTGTGTTCCCTTTTGCATTTTCCTGGAATTATATGGTTATTTTAGTAACTTATACTATTGGGACAAATTGGATTTGGTTTAGTTTCTCATGGTACATGTTGATTGAAAGATCACACCTGTTCTTGTGGCTTCTCACTCTTCCACCAGAAAATAATTTAAGACATATTTGCACAGGTTGCCACTGGAGATGGAGTAGCCATGGCCCATCGAGCTCAAGCTGTGATATC
The DNA here is from genome assembly GCA_030144865.1 of Tinospora cordifolia. NCBI lineage: Eukaryota > Viridiplantae > Streptophyta > Magnoliopsida > Ranunculales > Menispermaceae > Tinospora > Tinospora cordifolia. The sequence continues at coordinate 8,099 of JAJIYU010015751.1, read as the reverse complement.
CAATATGGAGTAAGTAAATTAATATTACTATCTAACAAATGCTCTACCAACCATATATTGCTCAAAGCAATTCTTAATTGTTCATCTTTATATTTGATGCTCCTGACCCAGAAGATGTTATGAGCCAAAGTTATTTTCCCAACTGGATTTCATAACAGTTGGTATAATCTGTGCCCCTTTTTGATGATCAAACAAGTTGCTAAAGGTTGCATAAAAGTATTGATTGTATTTGACATTGATTCTATATCATGGATTGCTTTTGGTTTATCAGGTTTGTGCAGTTTCATCCAACTGCTTTAGCCGATGAAGGTCTTCCAATCAAGCCAACAAAGAGTCGTGAAAATGCATTTCTCATCACAGAAGCTGTTAGGGGTGATGGTGGCATCTTATACAACCTAAGGATGGAAAGATTCATGCCCTTGTATGATGAAAGAGCCGAGCTTGCCCCAAGAGACGTTGTTGCAAGAAGTATAGATGACCAGCTCAAAAAACGTAATGAGAGGTATGTTCTACTTGACATAAGCCATAAACCAAAAGAGAATATTCTTTCCCACTTCCCCAACATAGCTGCTGAATGCCTCCAATATGGGCTCGATATAACAACCAAGCCAATCCCAGTGGTTCCTGCGGCCCATTACATGTGCGGAGGAGTTCGTGCTGGCCTCCATGGTGAAACCAACATTCGAGGCTTATATGTGGCCGGTGAGGTTGCATGTACGGGGTTGCATGGTGCAAACCGATTAGCTAGCAACTCCTTGCTCGAGGCACTAGTGTTTGCACAACGAGCTGTGGAGCCCTCAATAGACCATATGGCTAACTCTGGTCCCCATAGTGACTCCAACTTGTGGAGACGGCCAGTGGCACCGGTGTTTCTTGAAAGAGAATTACTAGCAAAGATCATTGAGAAAACGAGGGAAGTGAGGAAGAAACTTCAATCTATCATGTGGAAGTATGTGGGAATTGTGAGATCGACAAATCGACTTGAAAAGGCAGAGCAGAGGATCGGAGAGTTGGAAGCGGAGTGGGAAATGTACTTATTTCAAAAAGGGTGGGAGCCGACAATGGTAGGACTTGAGGCGTGCGAAATGAGGAACTTGTTTTGTTGTGCAAAGCTTGTGGTTAGTAGCGCTTTGGCAAGGCGTGAAAGCCGAGGGCTACATTTTACTATTGATTTTCCATACTTGGAGGAGAGCAAGAGGCAACCAACAATTATATTTCCTTGTTCAGCCATGAAGCTTACTTGGAGTTCACAGCAACTGCACAAGCAATATCATTGCTGAGAGTGGAGAAAGCACCCATCACTCCAACCAGATTTGGTTCTATAAAATCATTGCTGATTGTCATTGCTTGCCTCACAAGAATACTCACAGTACATTGAGAAATCTCAATTATAATTTTTTTTTTACTCTTCCAAAGAAAAAAAAATGTTTTCTGTTCTTGAATCAAATTTATACATTTACCTTTTGTGAAATTTATCCAAAACCAAAATTGATCTCAAAATCTAATTGTGTGAAGTCTGTCTTGGAGTGATAAGTTGTTTTATTAGTATTTTTTATGTATAATAAATAATATAATCTCAGAGGGAATGTGTTGATACTGTAAAATAATTGGACTGATTCAGTTCTGCTGTATAAAGTATCATTATTAATCCAATCTTCCTTTAAAAGGCCAAAAAGGAGATAAAACAAAATAAAAAAAAAAACTTTACCTTAATGTTTGTCTTTTTCCTCTACTAATCATTTGCTACCAGTAGAAGTACATCATCAGATGGTTTTTCAAAAATCATATCTAATTGCTGGAAAATGGAATTTCAATTATTTTTCTAGTTATTTTTCAACATGCCCTCATGATTTCGATTATAAAAATTTTCAACTAAACTATAAAAAAAAAAAAAAAAAAACCAATTTGGGCCTACCAAATTGCCAATCAAACTTTGCTATATTTGTGGACCATCCCTTTGCAAGGTCAATGGTGATTGGTGAGGGACATACAGATGGCTCCAAATGCTGCCACGTGGCGCTTTCCCATTAACGTAGGACAAGGAAACATGAAGCAGATGGAGCAAGTACTAGTCATTAAACCTCTGTATTATTATTACTAGTTTCGCCTCCTAAAATGTATAACTTAAGTTATATTTTAAATATTTAAATATTTAATGTCATTTTCATATGTAATATTTTACTATTAGTTTAATTTATCTTAGTTTTTTTTAAATTTAATATTTTCATCTAAAATATGAAATATGGAATATAAAACATAAAATCTAAAGTACTATTAGATATTATATTAAAATAATAAAGGTAAACTACTATTACTGTTTTAAAAAGTACAAAATAAAAAATTATTAAACTAAATTAAAATAAAAGTTAAAAAAATATTTAATTACCTCACCCTTTTTTTTTTTCCTAAATGGGTTGCAAGACGACCTGCCCACCCATTTTGTTTGGTAGCACAGGACCAACCAAATTGAATAAACAAAAATGTAGCAAAACCTAGCAGTTAAGAACAGATTAATGAGAATTAGGGCAAGAACCAATAAGAAATTTGAGGAAGACATTTGGGTTGTTGTTAGTTCATTAGTTGCTCTGTAGCTAAGCAATTGCCAAATAAGAGAGAAGCAGGATTGATAAATTATAGAGACTTAACTTCTAAGCAGGACATTCAATAAGGTTCCTTGGAAACATATGTTTAAGTACAGAAAGAGATGGGAAGACTAATCTAAAATGAGGATGGTTTATACAAAAATAATATTCAGGTGCTGTGTTGTGACCCATGGGACCGCCGTTGGATTAAGAGATTTTTGTACCACATATGGCATTTTTGGTGCTTAAGATATAATAAGATTATTTGTAAAAAAAAAAAAAAAAAAAAAGATGGGATGAAATTAGATTGAATAAAAAAAATTAAAAATAAAGTAAGCGGGTGTTTTATATAAAATAGAATATTTACAAATAAATGATAAAAAATACAAAAAATAAAACTTTGATTTTGTAGGTAAAACCTACAATTTTGATATTATGATTACCGATATTATTTTGATAAAATAAGACAATAAAAAATTAACAATTAAAAAAATAAAAATAATTTGTGATAAAATTATCTCATTATTTTATGTCATATTATTTTATCCTGCAATAAGAACATAAAAAGTAGATTCATACTTAAATTTTATTAAATCTCTTTTATATTGAAACATGAAAATAGAATTAATTTTAATCTTCTCTCATTGTGTTAATACATGTCAAACCCGATGAGTTTGGTGTGATTGATATTTTAAATACCAATCAAAAACCAAAAATTAAAAAAATTAAATTAAATTAAATAAACAGGATGGGCTTGGTGGTCCAAGCTGAGGTGTAGTGATTAGGATTCAATCATAAGTACAAATCAAAGTTGTAAAACCAACTTATTAGGTGAGAGCTACAATCAAGCAAGAAGGTCAAGTTGATTCGGGAAGTGATTTCTCACCAGATATAAAAGACCTTGCTGGGTCCCTTGAAATGTACTAAACACCTATTATTATTATTTTTGAATAAGTTTTCAGTCTTCTGCAAAACATTCTTATCCTAATTGAAGGATTCATTTTAATTAGTGACTTCTTTTAGCACACCTAAAATGAATGAGATATTATTATTGCAAAAGCTAATTCAACAATAATGAAAAACGATTTTATTTTCAACAACCGTCCGAAGAAAACTTTCTCACAACTGTTTGATTAGACATGCAAGCGACCATGAAAAAATTTTTAGTAAATGTTTTGTGTTAAATGATTTTTTCGTGGGAGCCTCTTTTTATTTTTCTTTCCCCTTCCCTAGTCACATTGAGGAAGCAAGGGCGTTAAGATCTTTTTTTTTTTTTTTCGGAACTTTCTTAGCAATCAAACATAGGACTTTAAAGCTTTCTCGTGAAAATCTTCATTTTGTCAGCTACCCTACCCTTTAGTCTCTTTAGTAATATTTTGGGAAGAAAAAAAAAAGATTTGATAAGGGATTACATCATTAATGGAAAAAAGGGAGAATTTAACAACCTTCTTGGAACAATGTAATACAAGTGTGACTGTGCACAGTAAGGAATTTCATAAATTCGCTTAATCATTGGAACAATAGAAGTAGAGCAATCTTTGGCAATATCAAAAGAAGAAAAGAAAAAAGAATAGCATCAACCTTGCAAACAAATGTGTCCTCCTGTTATTTGCTTCCTCATCTCCAGCAAGAACCAAAACCAATGCGGCCATCATCCTTCCTAATCTTTCTTTCTTAAATATCATACTTTACATGCATGCATAGTTATTAACTTTTACACCTTGATGCCATCTTTACGAATAGTATGAGAATTGGTGTCTAAAAGGGTCTCAAGCGACCTTGCTTTCCTGCTTCTTACTCTGCCTGCTTCTTTCAGCAACTCGGTTAGCCTCCTTTTTTCATCGTCCACATCAGGATTTGCAGTCCCAAGTTTCTCCTCCCTCATTCCAACGACATATTCTAAAATATCAATGGCATCATCCAACCTAAATTACATAGAATTTCAAAAAAAGATTCAGCATGTTAAACTCTACCTCCCCGGGAATCCTACAAGTTTAGTGTTTAATATAAAATTGGGGTTTAGGGTTTAAGAAAACATTGCTAAACCTTGAAGCCGACCAATTAGAGAACAAATGAAACTGACTAGCATTTGTGATTAAAAGGAATGGAAAACAGTAACACAAGTAAAATGTCAAACATAATAATAAGTCAACCATATGCATACCTGCCCATGGCATCATATGTGCCTGCAAGATTGCTATATACTCCAAGCGTGTCAGGGTGGTAAGGCCCATATTCTTGTTCTAAAATGTTCCTCGCTTCTTCAAACAGATCTGCTGCCTCATTAATGGCGAAACGTTGCACACATGCAAGTCCCATCTGGTTTAGAGCAATCCCAAAGAAGGCAGACTTTTTCTCTCCACTGGCACGAAGCTTCACAATAGCATTCTTGAAGGAGGCATATGAGTCAGAATATTTCCCCATCATATAATACATGACCCCCATCTGGGCTTCAATTCCAGCAACCGTGCTTTGCTGACCAGGGGTATCAGCATATATTTTAAGAGCTTTTTTGAGCAACTTGAGGGCTTGTTCAGGCTCATTCATAGATTCATAGATAGCCGAAACATCGGTTAGACCAGTAGCAATCTCTTCTGGGGGTATACCAGGAATAGGCTTTCCATATATCCTTAAAGCATTCTCACAGTAAGACTTGGATTCCCTTATTTTCCCTGTTTTATTAGACACATCAGCAAGGCGAACAAAAACTGAAGCAACGGCTGGATGGTTCTCTCCTTTGGTTGTCTTGTATACAGTAAGGGCTTTTTGATAAGCAAAAATTGCCTCATCATATCGAGCCAGAGATAAGTAAGTGTCTCCAATGCTGCAATCCACAGAAGCCACCTCGATCTCCTGGCCATTAGCAACCATAGCCATGCTTGCTAAAACAAGATGCTCAAGAGCCGCCTCGTGATCGCCCTTAGTGTCACAAATCAAACCCATTAATCTTCTATCTGCCGCTTCTTCAAGTGAAGCAGGTGAGCCATTCTCCCTATGGATGTCAAGAGCTAATTGACACAGCCTCTCAGCCACATCAAACTGCAATGCTTGTACGTGAGCTTCTGCAAGATACCTACAAGTCTCACCAACTCTTGGATCCATTTCTCCCAAAACTTGTTTCTGGACCTCCAAACCCATTGTGTAACAATTTATGGAATTATCTAGCTGGCCCAACATAGCATAAGTATCACCCAATTGCATGAGCCCGGCAAATTTAGCAAGGGCATGATCTTGGCCTTGCTCAATAACTGGAATCTCAATAGAACGCTCAAGAACCGGGATTGCTTGATCATATTGCCCTAAATTGGAATATATAGCAGCAATGACATGCAGACACATGACTAGTTCTAAACTAGGCTTCCCATTTGCGTATTTCTCAAATGATTTTGCCGCTCGAAGAGCAAAGTCAAGAGCTTTATAGGGACTCTCCCCAGTAGATATCAAGACCCTCGCTTGCTTAAGCAGAAAAGGACCTAGATCCGGGTTGTTTAAGCTCTCCTCAGATGGATCCTCAGCTCCATTTGGCAACTTCCCCCCTCCTAAAGGAAAATTCCTTTGCTTCTTGGTAACGATTCGAACACTAGGCTTCCTCGAACTCCTTCCATTTCGTTTCTCAGAAGAGATTTTGCTTCTAGGGCTTCTTGATTTTACTGATGTTTCAGAGTCCATAGGCAATTGAGAAGGCGTTTTGGATTGTCCTGGAGAAACTGAGTTAGGACTCATTGATTGGGCTCTATCCATTTTCTCATTCTTTGTACCAATAAAATCATTACCACCTTTAGAAACAGAACAACTTCCAGTACCATCCACAGCCTTATCCATGTCACTTTCCATAATTTCCGCTTCTCTCATCTCTCCTCCCACAAGGTGGCGTAACTCAGAATCAATCCTTGATTCTTCACCATAAGATCCAAAGCTAGCCCTAGAGGGTGATTGATCTGAGCTTTGCATCTCACACACATTCTCATACAGCCGTTCAATGGATGTGTCTACTCCACCTTCCATTGGCAAATCGAGAGCCTCGCTCTGAGGGCTCCGGAGACTCATAGGACTATGCACTGATCCATAATACGTGTTTGAATGTTCCTTAATTGGCGTTGAAGTCCCATTCAATTCACTCACTGCCCCCTCACCATTAACTCCATCAATAACAAGCCCAGGCATCTTAAATCACTTTGTTCTCACCAGAAGAACACCCAAAGTTTAGAATTTACTTCTCTGCAGACCCAAAACAAAAAAACCTAAAAAAAACAAAAAATTTTAAAAATGACAAACAACCAAAACTCACTTCAACTTCAAACATGGCTAAACAAAAAGTACATCTCATTTTTCTGATTGCATACAGATCTTCAAAAAGAAAAAAAAGAGAATTTCATAATTGCTTCAACTGTGAAAATAATTGCAAACTGAAAATGGAAAAGTGTCAAAAACCAATCAAAACTCTTAATGTTTAACAAATAAACCATTTCTTTTCAGTTTCTCCAATTAAAAAACAAGAACATCCAATATATGAACAAATTTCCAGTATAAGTACAGATAATTTTCAAGAACCAAACAACTAAAACAACAACAAGAAGAAGAAGACAATTCAATTCAACAACAAACAAACAAACAAACAGCAAATAACAAAAAGGGTAAGAAGACCATGAAGCAATTACTGAATCAAAAAGAAAAAAAAAAAAAGAAAAGAGAATGAAGAAAATATACCTTAAAAACCTGCCTTGAAAAGTAGAGATTTTTAATGGGTCTCAGTAGAAGAAGAAGAAGAAGAAGAAGAAGCAGAAGAAGAGATAAGAGGCAGAGTAGGAAAAAAAATCCTTAATGAGTTTTTATATATAATGTGAGGGAGGGGAAGAAGATGAGGACAATGGAAGGATTTGGTGAGGCGGGTGAGGACAAAATGGGGAATTGACGAAAACTGAATGTTTGCAAAAAAGAAAAAAGAAAAATGGGAGATGAATAGAATGTGGGGAAGGCTGGAAGGAAAGGGAAGGCGACTTGCGCCCAGCCATTGCCAGCAACCGCCGATTTGTTTTTTGTTGCCTTTTACCTATCTGGCTCTCGCCACGTGTCAGTTTCTCCTAATTTTCTCCGTTGACCAACTTGCCCTTCCTCCCACCAATCACTCTCCCATAACATCTCTTGCTTTGCTGTAAATATTTCCTTCTTTCTTTCTCTTTCATTTTTATTCTTTTTTTTATTATTTTTTCCAACTTTTATTATTATAAATAGGCATGGAAAGAAGATGCACGTTAATGTAGATATCTTTGCAAAGAGTCTATTATTTTTTATGTTGAGTTTTATTTCTCATTCAAATCTATGAATATATATATATATATATTACAAAATTATAATACAATTCAAAGAAGTGTAATTTGATTAAAATTTTTTTTTTTTTACATTTTGCAATAAAGAAAATTGAATATTATAAATAAGGTAACTTAAAAATAAATATTTACTAACTTCAATGGTGCCTAATTTAACTTTTTCACATCAAAACTAGAAATTTAATACTTT
>JAJIYU010015750.1:0-12492 GCA_030144865.1 Tinospora cordifolia | reverse complement strand
GTCCCATATGTGAGAATCACACAATCTAGGTGCCAAAATGGGAGAGTAAAGTTTTCATTTTTTATTCTCCTTTGTGAGTGTGGGACGGCTAGGGTTTTATGAGCATCAAATTAGATTTCAAACCTTCCTAATTAAGTCAATTCACATGTGTGCACATACACATGTGCATGGGTGGACCGGTTTTTGCTTAGGTGGGGCGTGGAGCACATGATCACTAGTTTGGTGCATGGAATCAATTTTCATGGATTTCCATATCCTTGGTGAGACGTCCCAAATGTGTAGTGTACTGAACCAATTGTGTGGTACATTGGATCATGATTAATGGAATCAAATAAGGGAAGACGTCCCATGGTGATTGAGTAAGGTGAGGTGCACCCGATCATAGAGTTCCACCCATTTGACTTGCACATGCTTTGGGTGGCCATGCCTTCATGGGTTCACATGAATTTAATAAAATTTAATATCTCCCTAACCATTAGGAATTTAGGTGTGTAACCTATAGTTTTGGAACCACATGATCAAGACCTAAATTTCAAGGTACAATTTAGTCGGGGTGATTTTCTTTCGAAACTTTTCTTATTTAAAACCTACCGAATGCATTAGGAAAATGAAGGTCCAAACCTTAGCCAATTGATCTGATTTTTGGATATGTCGTGTGTCTTGCTAGTTTATACCATCCCCTGAAGTTTCGAGTCATTCTGAGTTTGATAGGTACCTCTATTCTCTCTTCCTTCCAAATCTGGATCCCCTTGTAGGGCAAAACCCTAATTTTGGCCGATTGGGTTGATTTTCGAATATGTAGTCTGGCTTGTTGGTTCATGACACCGTACCTCGTTTCAGGTTGTTTTAGGTTCATATGGGTCACCAAATGAATTTTATATTTTCTATATTCCGCCCTAATATGAGGCTAGATTCATTTAAATTTCACTGAAAAGATGAAAATTTCTTGTTTCGTCAAGTGTAAGGTTTTCAAGGTATTACACAATATAACATTGGTATAATATTTAACTTATAAACAATAGTATAACATTGATATACAATTAGTATAACATTAGTGTACAGTATTATAAAAACTATCAATTACCAACTATTAATATCAAAAGTTGGTATAAAATTAGTATAATATTGGTATAACATTTAGCTTATAAAAAATAATATAACATTAATATACAATTGGTATTATATTAATATATAGTACTATAAAAACTATTGATTAACAACTTTTACCATACTAAAAGTTGGTATACAATTTATATAACATTGTTATGACATTTAGTTTATTAACAATGGTATTGGTATACAGTTGCTAGAATACATTGGATATAAGTACTGGCAAAATATTGGTATATATTAATATACATTGATATATAGTATTCAATTGGTATATTGTATGAAAAAAATTTTAGTATGTAGTATACAATTGGTATACAATGTTACGCCATTAAAGGATGAAGCAGCAACAACGCAAAGAGTCGGTGACTGTACATGAGCAAGAGCAACAATAGCAGGGCAGATCACAAGCAAGGGCAGTAGTAGACTACAACAATAGACAGTACAAATCAATCAACAGATTGATCAAGCACAGATCAAGGAATAGAGATCAGATCGACGGCGAGCAACAGCGACGGTAAGTAGTGTGACAATAAGCAACGATTGTGCAAACCTTAGCAAACTCAATATCACTATCTGCGTATGATAAAACTCTACAAATTGATAACTGGGTTTTCTGTTTTAAGGATTTCTTCTCTTCTCGCAATGGAAAACCCTCACCACCTCCATCCTGTTCTGCTGCCATTGTAACCTCTCAGAGATCCCACCTTTGCTCAAAATACTACCAATGCCAGGAACCGTAGCAGTAGCACGGGATCGCAGCACGAAATTGCGATGGCTTCTTTTTTTTTGTTTTTGTTGCAATGGTAAAGAAATTAAAGAAGAAAGTGATTTTGTTTTCATTGCAATAGGAAAGAAAGTAAAGAAGAAAGTGGAAGAACATAGAAAAGAAAAGAGGAGAGAAAAGAAGGAACAAAGTCGATGTAGTCCATTATAACAAAAAGAGAAGAAAAAGGAGAATCAAGACTCTTTTTCTTCAAGTGAAGCAAAACGAAATCTCATGGCTTTTTTCTTTTATTTTTTTTGTTGCAACAGGAAAGAAAGTAAAGAAGAAAGTGGGAGGCAGAGGAAAGAAAAGATGAGAGAAGAGGAAAAGAAGCAAAGCGCCGATGTGGTTTGTTGCAACAAAAAGAAAAGAAAAAGGATAGTCAATATTGCAATTCTGTGCTGCTACTGTGATTAGGGCTTGTTTTGATTCCATGCTGAGAGATAAGAAAAAGGAGATCTTCGAACAGTAAAGAGGTGACGAGATTAGGGCTTGCTATGATTCCCTATTGCTGCTGCTGCCACATCTATTGGCGTGACTAGGGCTGAACAAGGATGTACAGACATGAACAGGGAGCAAATGCAGAAACTGAGAGAGTAGACACAGATGCGTAGGCGTGAACAGGTCTGCAACGAAGAAAAAAATAATAGAGAAACTGCCACTGTTTACATTTCGATATTTTTTGTAATAATTAACAATATATGATTTATATGTATTAAGTAAAAGAGAGGCACATATATTAATGTTATTAAGTTAATTTTTTGACATTTTGTGTAATTTCCCCCTAAACTAAATCTTATCCTATTCTAATCCTGGAACCAAACAGCCCCCAAGGGCCTTAGACGATGACCGATATTGTTTACATTACAAGAACCTAAAAGTTAAGGAGAAAAGAAATGGGGGTGAGTTGAAATCAATAAGGCTCACTAAGTAGCACCTATGTTGCATAATCAATCATAATTTTTTACATGGATGCATGTCATTAAAATTAAATGACATAAATATCATGCAATTCAAAGCAAATATACTCATATAAGTCATCTCCAAATATATATGCATAATTCCACATATGTCAACCATGCACATATAAAAGTCTAAGAACTGTGCACTTATCTGAATTTATCGTCCAAATGGATGATTAACCCTCGATTCGAATCAGTCATTCTACAAGACTCAGTTTATTTGGATACGTCATTTCTTATAGAACCAATAACACGTTGAATATATATCTAGATTTGCCGCTTGTTATTAGGACAAAAAAATTTGAATACAATAAAATTAGTGGGTTTATCAAAACCAAAATCAAAAGTCATGCATATTCAACATACAATAATGCATAAAATAAGTTGTATAATTAGAATAGCATAAATAATAAATGCAATTTAAAGTAACTACTCAAAGTACAATCATTATCTAATGAGCAATCGCTCCCCGATTCTTCTTAATTATACACTTAACCCAGCCTATTTATACATATTTATTATCATCTAAATTTATACACTATAATATTCCACTTATTTTCCTCTAAATTTTAAGTCAACCCTAGTTTAACTATATTTGACCAAGTTAATTCTTTTAATTTATAAGACAATAGCCCAATTTCCATGAGTCTTGGGTCAATTCACACACTGGTCAAACTGTGCTAAGTCATGTATTCCAGCTAACTCTACAACTATTTTCTAGTCATTGCCAAAGGTCTTCAGTATACAATTGGTATACATTTAGTTTATTAACAATGGTATTGGTATATAGTTGCTATAATAGTATACATTGGGTATAAGTACTGGCAAAATATTGGTATATATTAATATACATTGATATATAGTATACAACTGGTATACTATACTAAAAAAATATTAATGTATAGTATACAATTGATATACAATGTTGCGTCATTGGAGGATGAAGCAGCAGCAATGCAAAGAGTCATTGACTGTGCACGAGGAAGAGCAGTAGCAGCAGCAGTGGATCACAAGCAAGGGCAGTAGTAGACAGCAGTAGTAGACCGTATAGATCAATCAGCAGATCGATCAGGCACAGATTGAGCAACAGAGATCAGATCAACGGCAAGCAGTGAGATGATGAGCAACGACTGTGCAAACCTCAGCAAACTCAATATCATTGTCCGCATATGATAAAACCTTTGCATATTGATAACTAGGTTTTTCGCTTTAAGGATTTCTTTTCTTCACGCCATGGAAAACCCTCACCACCTAGCCTCTTAGAGATCCCACCTTTGCTCAAAACACCACCAACACCAGTAGCCACAACAGTAGCACGGAATCGCAACACGAAATCGCGATGGCTTCTTTTTTTTGTTTTCATTGCAATAGTAAATAAATTAAAGAAGAAAGTGGTTTTGCTTTCGTTGCAGTAAAAAAGAAAGTAAAGAAGAGAGTGGAAGAACATAGAAAAGAAAAGAGGAGAGGAAAGAAGAAACAGAGTTGATGTGGTCAGTTGCAACAAAAGAGAAGAAAAAGGAGAGCTGATACTCTTCTTCTTCTAGTGAAGTAACAGGAAATCGCAATGCCTTCTTTCTTTTTTTTTCTTTTTTTTTTTTGGTTTTTGTTGCAATAGGAAGAAAGTAAAGAAGAAAGTGGTTTCGTTTTATTGCAGTAGGAAAAAAAAAGTAAAGAAGAAAGTGGAAGACAGAGGAAAGAAAAGATGAGAAAAGAGAAGAAGAAGCGGAGCGTCGATGTGGTTCGCTGCAACAAAAAGAGAAGAAAAAGGATAGTCGATATTGTGATTATGTGCTTCTATTGCGATTAGGACTTATTGTGATTTCATACTGAGAGATAAGAAAAAGGAGATCTTCGAACAGTAAAGAGATGACTAGATTAGGGTTTGCTATGATTCCCTATTGTTGTTGTTGCTGCTGCTACTTCTGTTGGCATGAATAGGGATGAAGGGATGCACAGACATGAACAGGGAGCAAATGCAGAAACTGAGAGAGTAGACACATATGCGTAGACATGAACAAGTGTGCAACAAAGAAAAAATAATAGAGAAACTGCCACTGTTTATATTCTGACATTTTTTATAATAATTAACAATATATAATTTATATATATTATGTAAAAAAAGGCACATATATTAATGTTATTAAGTTAATTTTTTGACATTTTACGTAATTTGCTCCTAAACTAAATCCTATCCTATCCTATCCTAATCCTAGGTACCAAACAACTCCCAAGGGCCTTAGACAATGGCCGATATTGTTTACATTACAGGAACTTAAACGTTAAGGAGAAAAGAAATGCGGGTGAGGTGAAATCAATAAGGCTCACAGAGTAGCACCTAAGTTGCATAATCAATCATAATTTTTTACATGGATGCTTGTTATTAAAATTAAATGACATAAACATTATGCAAGTCAAAGCAAACATACTCATATAAGTCATATCCAAATATATATGCATAAGTCCACATATTTCAACCATGCACATATAAAAGTCTAAAAAATGTGCACTTATCTGAATTTATCGTCCAAATGGATGATTAACCCTCGATTCGAATCAATCATTCTACAAGACTCAGTTTATTTGGATACGTCATTTCTTATAGAACCAATAACTCATTGAATATATATCTAGATTTGTCGGCTGTTATGAGGACAAAAAAAAAATTGAATACAATAAAGTCAGTGGGTTTATCAAAACCAAAATCAAAAGTCATGCATATTCAACATACAATAATGCATAAAATAAGTTGTCTAATTAGAATAGGATAAATAATAAATGCAATTTAAAGTAACTACTCAAAGTACAATCATTATCTAATGAGCAATCACTCCCCAATTCTTCTTAATTATACACTTAACCTAACCTGTTTATACATATTCATTATTATCTAAATTTATACACTATAATATTCCACTTATTTTCCTCTAAATTTTAAGTCAACCCTAGTTTGACTATATTTGACCAAGTTAATTCTTTTAATTTATAAGACAAGAACCCAATTTCCATGAGTCTTGGGTCAATTCACACACTGGTCAAGCTGTGCTAAGTCACATATTCAAGTTAACTCTACAACGATTTTCTAGTCGTTCCCAAAGGTCTTCAGTGTTTTATAACATTCTAAGGTCATCAAATAGGACTACCAAAGTCCACAATCATGTTTATCTCGACCAAAGCCCCTAACCGCAATTACTGATCGTGCTCAGCCTTGTCTAGATGTTTCCATGTTTTGCTTTCATTTTTTTATTAAGGTTGAAGCAAAACATTCATGCATCTCAATCATTCTAAGACTCTTAAAACATCATTTTCCGGCAAAAAACACATGTTTCATCAAATTTTCTCATAAATTTGTAACGACCCATATTTTTTAACACTAAGTTAATGGGTTCGAGATATGTATTCCAATGTATTTTCAGATTTTTCAATAAAAATATATAATTTTTTTTTAATTTTCTCTAATTTTACCCATTTAATTCACGAAAATTAGATTAATTGAGAAATATGATTTTTGGGAAGAGAATACGTTAATTATGGAAGAAATGTGACTTTTGAGAGAAAGTATGATTTTGGAATTATTTATATGAATTTTAAAAATGAATAATAAATTTTTAGGTAATTATTTGATTTTTTAAGAAAAAATGTTATTTTTGGGTTGAATAATAAAAATAATAATAATAATAATAATACGAACAATAAGAGAAAAATAAATAAATAAATAAACAAAATGATACGAGAAAAAGAGAAAAAAGAGAAAATGAAGAGAAAAGAAGAAAAAAACAAAAGCAAGAAAAAAAGAAAAACCAACCTGGTTAGCCCAAGCGCAAGAGCCTAGACTATCCAAGCCCATGTGAGTCGGACTAGCCCATGTGCCCAACCCTCTTCTCCCTTCCCCCTACCCTTTCTTCTTCATTCTTCGCTCCCTTTTTCCTAGAAATATTTGCCAAAAAAATAAATGTTTCTCCTTGTTTGAGCCATGATTTTCGAAGACTGACAGCGCTGCCGACCCACCCCCGCAACTCCGGCCGGCGAGGCACCATGCCAGCCATCCCTAGGTCACGTGGGTGGCAATGTGGCACTGTTGGAGCCATGCAAGGACCCCAAAATTGCAACAAAAATAAAATTTTTGGGATCTTTCTGTATTTTAGCAGTTGCAACACCCCACATTCATCCTCTCATAATTCCCTCAGCCCATGTCCATTTCGCATGAGCTTATGGTCGTGGGAAAGCTCTAATACCCTTTTCAAGAATGTGCAAGCCATTGGTCGAATCCCCTAGCCATTAGAGGCTAAAAAAACTACGAAAGCGTGTTGGTCGACATAGTTGCAGTCTAAAACTATTGAAAAAAATGTGTTGATCCGATTTTTGAGAGGTTGGTCAGATTTTGAGGTAAAACCACTCGTTTTAGTTCTTGTAAGGTGCACTTCAATTTTCATTTAATGGAAAACAAAAACTAAACTCTAGAATGTGTTTTACGAGCTGCCGACTTGCAACTTGTGATAGCATTTCTAGCAAAAAGCTATCCTTTGGAACAATTTTGAGGCAAGATTTGAAGCTCATAGGGAAGTCGGAAGGAGCCAAAATTCTGGGTGCATGAACTTGGTACTAGAGGCTACAAGAAGGCATAAGTTTCTCAGCATAAGCCTCTTTAATTTTGATTTTTCATGCTTGCAAAGTTACCTAGTTGCATACAAATGCTAATACTTAGAAAATTTTAGAACTTTTGTCGATACACATCAAGTGTTTGAGAGAGTTTTTGAACGAGATTTTAGACACCCTTGCTTACTAATTTAAATAGGTCTTAATGGTGAGATGTTATGTGGTCTGAGTGCTCATAATAGATGCAAAAAATGGCTTTTAGATTAGAAGTTCGATGAAAGAAATAGATACTTGAAAATCAATGAGAACATGAGCTGAGAATTTTCTGTGACTTGACTGATACTTTAGCGGATCCTTTGACCAAAGCCCCTGACTGCAATTACTGATCGTGATCGGCCTTGTCTAGATGTTTCCATGTTTTGCGTTCAGTTTTTTATTAAGGTTGAAACAAAACATTCATGCATCTCAATCATTCTAAGACCCTTAAAACATCATTTTCCGACAAAGCACACATGTTTCATCAAATTTTCTCATAAATTTGTAACGACCCACATTTTTAAACTCTAAGTTGATGGGTTCACAACATGTATTCCCATGTATTTTCAAAATTTTCAATAAAAATATATGAATTTTTTTAATTTTCTCTAATTTTACCTATTTAATTTATTAAAATTAGATTAATTGAGAAATATGATTTTTGGGAAGAGAATAGGTTAATTATGGAAGAAATGTGACTTTTTGGAGAAAATATAATTTTTGGGTTAATTATATGAATTTTAAAAAGGAATAATAAATTTTTGGGTAATTATTTGATTTTTTAGAGAAAAATATTATTTTTGGGTTGAATGTATATAAATTAATAAGAATATTAATAACAACAATAACAACAACAACACCAATAATAATAACAATACGAACAATAAGAAAAAATAAATAAATAAATAAGTAAACGAAATGATATGGGAAAAAAAAAGAGAAAATGACGAGAAAGAAAAAAACAAAAGCAAGAAAAAAACCCACCTGGGTAGGCCAAGCGCATGGGCCAATGTGGGCCACACTGGCCCATGTGCCCAACCCTCTTCTCCCTTTCCCCTAGTCTCTTCTTCGTTCTTCCATCCCTTTTTCCCAAAAAAATTTGCAAAAAATTAATTTTTTCTCCCTGTTTGAGCCGTGATTTTCGAAGATTGACGGCACCACCGATCGACCCCCGCAACTTCGACCAGCGGGGCACCATGCCAGGCCATCAATAGGTCACGTGGGTGGCCATGTGGCACTATTTGAGCCATGCAAGGAACCCCCAAAATTGCAATAAAAATCAAATTTTTGGGATCTTTCTATATCTTATCAATTGCAACACCCCACCTTCATCCTCTCATAATTCCCTCATCTCATGTTTGTTTTACATGAGCTTCTGATTGCTGGAAAGCTCTAGGTATCCTTTTCAAGAATGTGCAAGCTGTTGGTCGAATCCCCTAGCTGTTAGAGGCTAAAAAAAACTATGAAAGCGTGCTGGTCAACATAGTTGCAGGGTAAAACTATTGGAAAAAGTGTGTTGATCCGATTTTTGAGAGGTTGGTTCCTAACTCATCTAAGGTCAAATTTTGAGGTAAAACCACTTGTTTTAGTCCTTGTAATGTGTACTTCAATTTTGATTTAATGGAAAACAAAAACTAAACTCTAAAACGTGTTTTATGAGCTGCCGACTTGCAACTTGTGACAGCATTTCTAGCAAAAAGCTATCCTTTGGAGCAATTTTGAGGCAAGATTCGAAGCTCGTAGGGAAGTCGGAAGGAGCCAAAATTCTGGGTGCATGAACTTGGTACTAGAGGCTACAAGAAGGTATAAATTTCTCACCATAAGCCTCTATAATTTTGATTTTCCATGCTTGCAAAGTTACCTAGTTGCATACAAATGCTAATACTTAGAAAATTTTAGAACTTTTGTCGATACACATCAAGTGTTTGAGAGAATGTTTGAACGAGATTTTAGATACCCTTGCTTACTGATTTGAATAGGTCCTAATGGTGGGATGTTTTGTGATCTGAGTGCTCATAATAGATGCAAGAAATGACCCTTAGATTAGAAGTTTGATGAAACAAATAAATACTAAAAAATCAATGAGACATGAGCTAAGAATTTTCTATGACTTGGCTAAGACTTTAGGGGATCCATTGATCAACCAAATCTTGGTATTTAGAGCTGAGATTTGGTGGAGACCTTAATGGATATCCTAAGAACGAGTGTACCAAATTTCATCCAAATCCGAGATGGGTAAGTTGGTCTGATTATGCAACCAGTGACTGCCTATCACATGCAATTTGGGAAATGAAAGTTCTTGTTATCCCACTTAGAAACTGTATTAAATAGAGTCCAAAAATTAAAAACTAAAATTTTGGAGAATATTTAAGGGATATATATTATATATGGAAAGTGTCATGCAAATTTGACACATGGATTGCCTACAGAAAAATCGGCAAATATGCTACGCAGATAAAACAAAAGTTGAGAATTTGACTACCTTGTAATTCTACTTGAAAATCATGTCAAATGGAGTCTAAAAATCGAAAACTAAAAATCTTAAGGGCTATATATAAAACCTGGAAAATTTTGCTCAAATTTGACATACAAATTTATCATAGAAAAATCGACAAATTTGTTATGCAAATAGAACAAAAAGTTAGAAATTTGACTAAGTGTAGAAGAATTGGGGATTTTGATCAATTTGACTTTTCTAAACTAATCTGACCAATTTTGACTAAGTTTAACCAATCAACCAAGTTTAACCAAATTTTACCGAGTCAAATTTGGGCCTACTAAGACCCGTTAGCGACAGTTGAACTAGATTTGAGTCACGTTTCACAAAAGAACTGAAATTGAGTTTTAATAACGCAGATTTGAGTGTATAGGGCAAGACTGGGCCGACTATTGACCGGACATCGAAGCGCAGGACACGAGGTGAGTAGTTTAATTCAAATGTTACCTTAATTGTATTACTTACATAAAATATGATTAAAATGACATCGGTTGAATGTTTTCTTGTGATTGAGCTACATTGACTGATTTTAAAATATATATAGTTGTACATCGACAGTGAGACCATAGGCTCGAGGTCCGAGCGCAAGGTCAGGGTGCACGATGTGATTAGGATTAGACTCGAGATCTGAGCGTCGGGGTTAGGGTATTCAATGAATACGCCTAGCTCATGACCCGCTTGAGAGGCCAGTACGCCTAACTCATAACCCGCTCGAGCGATTATCATAGGGTTAGATTTGATGATTTGAACCCTAGTCCTGATATGGTTTTGAGTTGCATGTATTTAAACTAGTCTTTTTTTAATTGTTGCATTATTTATTATTATTTTTACTACTTGCCATGTTTCCGTCACTATTGTTCATGCATACATGCACAGTTTTTGGAATGCAAGTTATTTGTGACATACTAGTTTTACTACTCACTGAGCCACATTACATATTAGGTTTACTACTTTATTAATATTTCAGGTTTCTTAGCGGCTGACGAGGGAAAAGGCATGATGATAACATAGTTCCCTTGGTGGTCCTTTACTTTTTAGTTCTATTAAGAGGTAGGTCTCTTGTATGCCTATTTCTAATGGTCAGCTGTATTTCGGAATAAGACAATATGTAATATGTAGGAGGAAACTTCCATAGTAGTTACTTATAGACTTAATTGAAACGTTTTGTTTACTTTTGTACTTTATAGAATCGATGCTTAAATTACTCTCATGTGGTTTGTCGTTGTCGTTGAAAAAGCTTAATGGTAACTAGGTGAACTTGACTCGATGAGTGAATTCATTGAGTCACTGTACCGGTTGGATCACCCTTCGGCCTAGGGAAGGGGTCCTAACAAAATTCACTAAGAACCAACAAGGGGTGTTTTTAAATGTATGGAGTCCTAGGTTTTTCAATCCCTGAAAATGGTTTAAATCCCCATACTAAGAAACCAACAATACCTAACCCATCAAACTATGCCAAAATTGGTGTAAACTAGCTCACCAAGGTACACAATCGTGTACAATTCTCGTAAGCCCAACATGGACTTTTAAATGGTCTTCAGAGCAAAGGCATAAACCTTTAAAACACATCCAAATCTGACCAGATACATTACGTTAAACATTTACTATGATCACTTATCATTTCAAGCTAAACTATGCCAAAATTGTTACAGCTTTATTTCTTTATCATATTAAGTCTTATATTATATTTTAAATGGTTGAACTTTAAATATTTGTATTTATGAGTAGGTCTAGATGTTAGTTGAAAGCTTCGTCCGTATAAGTTGAGTTGGCTTCGGCCAAGGTTTTCAAATATTGAATTGACCTAATCAAACTAATTAGTCTTTTGATGTAGGGCTAGCCTAATGTTGTTACTGTCAGGCCCAGTTGGCCTGGATCGAGCAAGCTCTAGTGGGCCAAACACCTATCCATCTGTAACCCAGTATTGATTTAAAAAGAATCATGTTGTCTGCTTGGGTTAGGTGGAACAGGTTGTTTTTGTTGTACTAAATGTATTGCAAAACCAATTTTTTTTAATAAACAATTTGAATTAAATATTAAAGTGGATTAACAAGTATTGTATTTATTGGTGGGACCAAGATAATTTTTTGCATTTGATATATAGAGATTACGATTGCAAAATTATTTAGCTAAAATTATACATATATAAAGAAAAATTGAATGCAAAGTTATATACTTGAAAAGTTTAGTGCATGAGAAGGTGGAAGGTATTTGAACATCTTAGGGTGCATCTGACATATAGCACATTGCACTTCACACAGGCGTTTTTATCACTATGAGTTAAAGAGCTTTAAATTTTTACAAATCAAAGCAGATATAATGGTTGAGAACGCTCCAGAGGATATTGGATTGGAGACATTTAGATTCGATGAACCAATGGTCAAGGGATGTAGCTCGGTACGATATATTGTGATCCAACAACAATATATACGAGTGCGTCGATTGGGAAGGTTAAATGACATCCAACTAGATCTATGATTCAATAGCACGATAGAATGTTGTGATCAAAGCTAGATCGCAATTAAAAT
>JAJIYU010015749.1:0-12507 GCA_030144865.1 Tinospora cordifolia | reverse complement strand
TTGTACTCCTCAAGCTTGTGCCTTGTTCCTCGCCGTGCACGCCTCAATTTATCAATCTATAGGTTTTTAAAACAATCAAAATGCGTGAGTCTAAGGCATACATGGCCTAACTAAAACCCTAAGGTTTGTGTTCATGGCACATGTGTTTCCAATGCACTAAATCAACACAAAACAAAAGGGAAACTAGTGCTTGTCGCATTACTGCGGCAATGCTTCGCATTGCCGCGGTCGCCAGGTTCGGCGACCCGTGCTTAACACCTTCACACTTGGTCTTTTAGTTTAAAACACACATCAACTCAATGAAAATGGTTTTCACTTGTAGAAAACGGTTTAAAAAGCTAAGAAAGTAAGATTTCAAGAAGGTTTCGAGATTTACCTTAGCACAACTCCTTTCCAAGCTTGCTTCAACTCAAATCCACCCTTGTTGATGTTATTCTTGATGGATCTGAGCTTGAAGACGGTAGATAATGGTTTGAAAGGGCTCAAACCACCCTTAGAACTCAAGAGAACACTTAGAAAATGAAGCAAACGAGCTCGGAGAGAGTTAGAGAAGAAAATCTGTGAGTTGCGGTAGAAAATACCAGATCTAGAGTTTTCTGCGCACACTTTCTTTATATAGAAACGACGAATGACCGCGGTCACTGTGTAATTACCGCGGTCGACAGAACGTTGTGCATCTTCCATTTCTTGGTTTTTCGTATGATGACTGCGGTCACCGTTTCACGGACCGCGATCACCAGGTGTATTTTCATGTGATGACCGCGGTCACCATTTCACAGACCGCGGTCATCAGTGTGTTGATTTTCTGGGTTTTTGCATGATGACCGCGGTCACCCAGATACGGACCGCGGTCACCAGTGGCAATTTTTCTGGGTTTTCCTTCACGATGACCGCGGTCACCAGAATGGTGATTTTTGCCTTTGTTTTCTGGGTTTTTATGCAATGACTGCAGTCATAATTGACCGACCGCGGTCACCAGAATGAAATTTCTGGTATTCGGTGTTTTTCTTCGCCATTTCTTGTGTTTTTCGTATTGGCATCACTCTTACACTATTTTAGACTTATGATACATGATTGTCTAGTCATTTTGATTCTTTTCTTGAGTTTGTTATTCCACTTTTGTTGTTCACTAGTGACGTGGACGTCTCATAGATCTTCAGGGTATTACAGCGAGAAAATGCAATTTTATGGAAAAAACACATCAAACCATTAGGGAAATGTGTCTTCTCAAGGAAAATAATTTTCGGGATTGATTTATGAATTTTTGGAACAATTACCAAATTTTTAAAATGAGAAATGAAATTTTTGGGAGAAAAATATGATTTTTGAGAAATTATTCAATTTTTGAAAAAATAATTGAATAAACGATAAAATGATATGTAATAGAGGTATTTTGATGAGAAATGATGCATTAGCAGTTTTTAATAATTTAAAAAAACTATGAATTTTGCTGTATATATACATATATATAAGTGTATATGTATATAAAGAAAAGAAATAATGAAAAAAATTCAAAAATTCGACGCACAGGCCATCCAGCCCGTGCGGGCCAAAATTTGGCTTGGGCCCTGGGCTAAAGCCCGCCGGGCCAGCGAGACGGGTCCGTGGCCCATCCCGGGCAGCCAGAAGAGAGCGGGTTCTAGCCCACGTGAACCGGCCCAGGCGCATGCGTCGGCTCGTCCACCTGGCCGGCCCATGCGCCCAGTAGAGGGGTCCAACCCCCTTTTTCCTTTTCTTTAGTGTGAATTTCTAATGATTTTTAGCCGAATTTTTGAGATTTTTCAGCAGATTTCTAGCATAAAACCATGGGAGTTTATGGTTTGAATCCATGGTTTGAGCCATCAACTCATGGCCTCCATTTTGACCAATAAACATTGCCAACTAGGCAGCCAGCATGTGAGGTTGGAAGCCACCTGGATGGCCGCATGTCACCCATCTTGCCATGCAAGCTTCTCCCATGCAACAAAATCTGTCCTTGAGCTCAAACCCAGAAAAATTTTAGCAACTTAGCCCTGTTCACAAGCTCAGATCTCCCTTATTTCTCAGCCAAATGTAGTGATCCACAGCTTGTTTTGAAGCTTATACTACCACCTACGAAGTTCTACAAGCCATTTGCTGAATCTTGGAACCGGTTAAAGCTAAAAACCTTTAGAAAAGTGTTGTTCACAAGTTCAAACCTAGAAAAAAAAGCAGAAAGTGTATGTAAAGCCACCTTTGGAGCTTCAAATCTTGGGTTATTTCCAGTTCTTTTTGGAGGTAAAACTGTCCACCCTCTTCATTTTTCATATGTACTTTAACCTCCAAGTGTTAGAGAACGAAAAATAGGGCCTTGCACATGATTTTTGAATTATTAAAGTTGGCTACTTACCCACTGTTATGACTATGTCACAGAAATAGTATTGGAGTAACCATAGGAAGGCTCACACCTGAACAAATGCAGGCTCGTCTCTAAGGTAATATCCACCATTCTACCCCTTATCATGTGTATTCAAGTGTCCAACTCGTAGAAACAAAAAATTGGAACGTTTGATATATTTTATAAGCCACTGTTGTTAACTGTTAGACTTACTATTGCAACAATGCCGATAGAAACTAGTTTGAAACCAGATTTGGAGCCATATTTGGAACACCTAAAGGCACCCATTCGAACTGGAACTAGAGGCATTTTAGACCCCATAGTAGAGGTTTCAAAAAGGTATAAAGATTTGACCTTGAGCCTTTGTGAATGTGTTTTGTTATACTTACAAATATGCCATAATTGTAGAGTGCTAGAACAAATTTCTTGTGTTCTTTAAAATACAACAAAGAAATTAGTGGAAAGATAGGCATGAAATTGACATTGCATGTTACTGATTTGAAGTATTTTTGATTAATGGATGTGTTATGATCTGTATACTACAATTAGACACAAGAAATAACCCATGGAATTATGATTTAATGGAGGGAAAGTACTAGGATGATAGTAGAAACTATGAACACAGAAATTTCCTGTAATCTGGCCGAAAATTCTGAGATGAAATTAACTGACTAAACCTTGATAGATTGAGCTAAAATGTGGTGTAGAGATCCCTAAGTATGTCTTGAAGTTGCCTACCAAATTTTAGAGTATTCTGATATGGATAGGTAGGTCAATTCAGGCAAACAATCACTGCCTGTCACATGGTATACGGGATCTGTACAGTCTCTATTATTATACCTAGAAACCCTAGTAAATGATGTCTAAAAATTATGATACAAAATTCTGACAAAACATTAGGAAATCTAGAACTATTCTACAAAGTTTGACACAAATCTGATGTACGGAGTACTCGTAGAGAAATAAAAAAAATGGTTGCGTAGATAGGGCCATAGGCTAATGTGGTGCCTAAGTAATGGGAATTGAGAATGTTGACCCCTTTTAGCCCAGTTGACTCTAGGAGGACTAGAATTGACCCTGTGTGACTCTATTGACCAGCTAGGTCAGCAAGTGATAGGTTAACTAAGGTTAACCAAGATTGACTAAGGTCAATCAAATTGACTTAGCAACTAAGGCAAGTTGAACAAACATAGGTGGACTGCTCTTGACTAGGTCAATTTATTGATTGACCAAAGATGTAAAGTTAGAGTGGGACAAGTCCCATGTAAATATTAGGAAGTTACGTCAATTTCGCAGGACCAAATACTAGCTGGACGCGATTGGTTGCGAGAAGAACACTTGGAGCGGAACATCCCTGTGAGTAGTATTTTCTAACTCATTTCTTCGAGCTTGTTATTCTGTGCATTATAAAAATGAGATTACATATTGTGATGAATCTACATTCTTTTAATTAGGTTTTAAATGAAAAATGCACCGAGTCTCGAGGTCTGAGAGTACAGGGTTGGGGTGAGTTGTGTCGATCTCTCATACGACCTCGAGAGGTGACCACCTAGCACAGAGTGCCTACTGAGGGGGTTTTATGGGCCTACAATGATGACAACGACAATAAGACCTAATCAGGCCGTCACGATAAGGCAATGGCAATATGTCCTGGTTGGTCGTTACGATGATGGCAACGACAATAAGTCCTAGTCGAAGTCGACACGATACGCCTAATTGTCTCTAATTCGCTCGAGTGATTTTTAGTCACCTTGGAGAGCTTGCGAGCCTCGGTGAATATTTTCATTATTTAACTATTTTTGAATGAAGGTGCACAATTGCATTTTGGATTTAAATTGTGTTTGTTGTTGCATTCACCTACATAATGCTATTGCTCATGCATCCATGGCACATGTTTTATTTACGGAATGCTTGTTTTAAGTTATGATTTAAACTGCATTACTTACTGAGCTGTAATGGACAATTAGGCTCACTACTCTAACTTTTCAGGTTCTTTAACTGTAGATAAGGGCAAGAGAGTGGTCATTGCCTAGAGCTGCACACACACACTCTCTCTCTTGCTTGGGTAGGTTTTCTTTGTATTTTCTTTTCTATTGTGTGTTTCGAAGGTTAGAAACTATATATAGGGGTGAGGAAAGCTTGTATATAATGGACTAGTCACTCCTGTTGGTATTCATGTTTTGATAACCCATTTTGGTAAATATTAATTTTTATTGGTGTTCGTATGTTAAATTTCTTCTGCATTTCCTACGATTACTCTGATAGTGTGTGGTGTGGTGTTGAATGATGAGGTTTAATAGTGTCTCAGCAAGCTCGACTTGCGGGCAGGGTTGTCAGGACACTATGCCAGTCGGTTCGCCCTTCGCCCTAGGGAAGGGGTCCCGACAACTCACTTCCAAGGCTATTTGTACTCCAAATTCTCTATATAGTCTTTAAATCAACTTTTAATCTTTCTCTAAGTTCTTAAATTCCAATTTTGACGTATTTTTAGAAATATAATCTTTAAACTTGTAATTTTACTATATCCCTACATTTATGCTAATTATATATCTATTATATACACATACATAATCAATTCCGTTTAAATAACCATAATATATATGTTATACAAAGGTTGTAATCAATTTATGTTATTTAATATAAATAATATATATGTATATATACATATATGCACAAATAATATATGTGTACTAAATACACATATCATATATAAAAATACAACTCCGCTGTTATATTGATATACAAATGGATTGTTATATATAAATCGATTATGTGTGTGTGTGTGTGTGAGTGGAGACCCATTCCCTAGACCTGACTGGTACAGTGACCCAACGAACTCACTCACCATGTCAAGTTTAGCCCAATCACTGTCAAACCTCTCTAATTTCAACAAGTGATATTAGAATAATTTTAGGATTCAAGTGCGAAAGTAAGCAACCATTATAGAAAATTATCATTTACATTACAAATTATCTCGTTTCAAGATATGTAGTTGACCATTATTTACATACACAAAAATGACAAACCTTTAACAAAAGACAAAGAAAAGGAAAAAAAGGGAATCATCAGGGGACTAGGCTATCACTACGCCTTTCTCTCTATCAGCCGCCAAGGAACCTGAAATGTTAGTAGATTAGTGAGCCTAAAAGTCAACGTGGCTCAGTCAGTAATAAAACTAGCATGTTACCCATAACCAACATTCAAAAATAGTGCATGTATGTATGAATAATAAAATGATATAGTGCTTAAATACATGACATATAACAAAAAACAGTTATAAACGATGCAACAGTTATAGAAGAACATATCAAATACATGCTAGTTAAAAACTTATCTGAGCTATGGTCTTAAGTCATCAAACCTAACCCTATGGTCATCGCTCGTGTCGGTCCCGTTAGTTAAGCGTACCAGCCACTCAAGCGGGTCGTAAGCTAGGTGTATTCCTTGAATACTCTAACCCCGCACTCGATCCTCAAGTGTCGTCACTCGAGTGGGTCAGAAGCTAGGTTCATTGATCATATGTCCTAACCTCGTGCTCAAACCTCTAATAATCTCAATCACATTGTGTACCCTGACCCTACGCTCGGTCCTTAAGCCTATGGTCTCATTACCCATGTACATCTATATATTTCAAAACCAATTCGACGTATCTTAATCACATGAAACCATTTAAACCATGTCATTTCACTCATGTCTTATGCAAGAGATGTAAGTTAAAATAAATACCTGAATCAAACTACTCACCTAGAGTCCCGTGCATTGATGTCCCGTCGACATTCGGCCCAGTCCCATAGTGTACACTTGAATTTGTATTATTCAAACTTAATTTCTGTTCTCTTTAGAGATGTGGGTTAACCCTTGTTCCACTATTCTTAATCAGTCTCGATCAACCCAAATTTGGTCAATCGGTCAAACCTGGTCAACTAGTCAAGCTTGGTCAAAATTGGTCAACATGATCAATTTTGATCACATTTGGTCAATTTGGGTCAAATTGGGTCAAATTAGGTCAAAATTGGGTCAATTAGGTCAAAATCCCCAAATTTCAACACTTAGCCAAATTTCAAGCTTTTTACTCTCTCTGCGCGGCAAATTAGCCAATTTTTCTACAATCAATCTATGTGTTGGATTTATGCAAAACTTTTCAAATTAGATCTGAACCTCTAAATATTCACCAGAATTTTAAATTTTGATTTTTTGACATCATTTGCTACGGTTTTCAAGTGGAATAACAGTAACTGTGAAATCTCAAATTTCATGTGATAGGTAGTCACATTAAGCATCAATTGACAAACTTACCCAACTCAGATTGTGACAAAATTTGATACACATGTTTTTGACATATTCAATAATGTCTCTACCAAATTTTAACCCAAAATACAAAGTTTTGGTCAATCAATTGGTCCCCCTACATTCTCTATTATATAACAGGTTTTTCCAATATTTAAGTTTTCGATGATTTTCAATGTCTAATTATCCCTATTACTCCATTGATTAGATGCTCTTTTTTGCACATTTTGTATGGGTTTAGATCCAAAACAATAACTAATTAAGTCCTATTCAAAACAACAAGCAAATATGACAACAATCTTTCATAAACACACCCTCCAACACTTAGCACACATCAACATGTTTTGAAATTTCTCTAAGTACCAGTTTTTATAAGTAACTAGGTATCTTTGTATGCATAAAACCATGAATACAAGGGCTTAAGGTTCAGGGTTTATACCTCCTTGTAGCCTCAAATGTGAGGTTTAATCGCTCCAAGTCTAAAACCAAATGGACGTCGCTAGTTACTTCAAATGTTGTCTCAAAGTTGCTTCTAAGAATAGTATTATGCTGGAACTGCTGTAACAGTTAACAACTAGTCAACTTTAGTACCTTGTAAAGTTTAAAAACTCAATTTTTGTTTTCTATCAATTGGGGATTGAAATACACATAAAGAACATTTTTATCGCAGAAACAAACCTTAGATGAGTTAGGAACCAGCTTCTCAAAAATCAAATTAATACACTTTCTCAACCATTCCAACTTCCAACTATGTTGAGTAGCCTACTTCGATGATTGTTTTCGTCCCTAATGGTTGTACGATTTGAGCAAGGGAATGGAGGTTCTCTGAGAGGGTATGAGAGCTCTGTAATGGCTGCTTTCTCAAGGTTTTTGGGTTAGGGATGAAGGAGATGGAAGGTGTTGAAAATATGCGTTCTAATTGGAAAAATGACAAAAATGGGTTTTGTTGCATGTTTAATGCATTCTTGCATGACTAAATAGGATGCCATGTGGCTCATGAAATGCCATGCAAAGTCCTCAGATGGCCAACGTCAAGTCTCTTGCCGACAGGGTTGCCGAACAATCAAAACAAGGGCACAAAACTAGGTTTGCACCTAGTTTCTATTGAAACTGGTTGTTGGAAATTGGGGGAGAAAGAATGAAGAAGAGGAAAAGGAGGGAGTTGGAGCGCATAGTTCAACCCATGCCCCGATTCAACCCCCACGGGCTGAATGACCCATACTCCATGAGGCCCTCTCAGATGGGCTAAGGCCCATGTGCCTTGGCCCATTTGGGCTTGTATTTTTTTTCTATTATTCCCCTTTTTTGTATATACATATATGTATTTCATTTTATTTTTATTTTTGTTTTTTAATTTTTTTCATTTACCCACCACCTTTCTTCAAAAATTCCATCTATATCACCAATTTCAACATTTAAACATTTTTGTTTTAAAAAATTATATATTTAACCCAAAAATTAATGTTTTTTTTCTAAAAAAATTCAATAATTATCCAAAAATTCATTGTTCATTCCTAAAAATTAGATAATCACTCTAAAAATCATATTTTTTCCAAAAATTATATTCCATCAATAATTAATGTATTCTCTTCTCAATTAATTTAATTTTCTTTAATTAAATAGTTAAAATTAGAGAAAATTGAGAAAATTCATATATTTTTATTAAAAATTCAGAAAAAATATATGTGAATATTTATATTGTAATATCCTAGAATTTTGTTAAATAATTAAAGATAAATAAGTTTAATGAAATTAAATGAAATACGTAAAGTGAATTAACTTTGAAGATTTTAAGAAACTTTTGGATGCAAATTATGGGTTGACAAAGAAAAAATAATATGTTATGGAGATATAATAACATAAGAATTTTAGTGCAAAAATCGTATATTTTTCGATATAAAAAAGTTATCCAAAAATGAAAAATAATATGAAATATATGAAATATTGAGGTATAGAAATATATAAGAGAAATAGAAATAAGACAGTCATACAAGAAATAGAAAGATGTCAAGAAAAATAGTGTTAAGTATAAAATAAAATAGGCAAATAAAGCCTTAATTTGATATTTAAATAAAAATATCAATTAAGTAAAGTTAATTATAAAATTTAAAGATTTACTTTCATTTCTTAAGAAATAGAAAATAGAAATAAAGAAATTTATATGTGTGTGCGCGTGCGCGCGTGTGGGTTATACTCATATAATGAAATGAACGTAGCAAACTATTATATGTACAGTCGCATATTTAAGAAATATGAAACTTTGATATATATATATATATAGTGATAAGTAAATAATAGGAAGTTCAGATATTAGAAAATAAAATTATATACAAATTTTCTAATTGATGAGTATTTATTAATAAATACTTATTTATTAATATGGGTTGCAAGTTTATATTATAGCAAGCTTCTAAATGTGGAATATATGTAATATCAGAATGTCAAAATGAGGAAGCATGAGAATTGGTGCAATCTTAACAAGCACCACGAGAATAGAAGAGTTTGATTTGAATGACAAATATGTAATTACATGCCACAGCCATGAGTATGACTAAAAAATTACAATGGCAAAACATGTAAATTTGTAAGATTGTAGGGATAGTTTTGAAGCTATTTTGTGTGACTCAAAGGAATTATACCAACCTTATGCCAAACTTATACCAAATCAAAATGGCAGAATTGTAATTATAATGTCATTTGCCTGGGTCGATTGGGACAAAGAAATTTGGAACATGGCACATTTGGTAAATTTGTGGGATTGTAGGGGTGGTTTTGTAGCAATTTTTGGGCTGAAAACGTGGGTCAATAGAGCAAGATTTTAGGGAAATTTTGATTTACATATATATATATATATATATATATATATATATATATATATATCAAGGATCCTTGATATATTACGTGAAAAAAATATAATAGGAAAATTTAGACATTAAAAATAAATAAATAAATAAAATACAGATTTTTCTAATTAATTGTTGATTATTAGTATTAATAAATACTTATTTTTTAATTCATTAAAGAAATGAGTTGCAACTTATATTAATATATGACAAGCTTATATTAACAACAAGTGTATAGATACGAGTTCCAAGAAAATAAGTAATTTTATTTAATACAATAGGCAATAGGTTTATTTAATATATTAGACTATGTTGTGAGAAATTTAATAAAATTATTTAATGCATCAAATAATTAGTAACTCTAATGAACATATTAAACTATATAACAAGAAGATTAGTAAGCCTCTCTATATTAAATTTCATTCAATTTTAAAGTATTACATAATGAAAATAAAGAAATTGAAATGAGGAATTTATTAGTGGAATTATTTAAATAAATTCTGATTAGCAAGTTGAATTATATAGCTAAAAGAAATTCATGTAAATTCTGATTAGCAAGCTGAATTATATAGGTAATAGAAATTCATGAAAAATGGAAATACTTGAAAATAAAAATATTTATTAAACTATAGCAAGAAAATTAGTAAGCTTTCTTCATGTCAACTTATTATCCAATATGGAAATATAAAACTATGAGAATTAGAACCAGGGAAAGATATATGTATATTGGTGCAAATCACGTAACATAGTAAGTATTATATACATAGAGAAATAAATATAATACCGATTTGCTTTGTTATTAGGGAAATAGAAACTTGGAAAAAAAGCATGAATGCATTTGAAAAAAATATTGTGTCAAACAGGCAGCTCTTTTATATATACAAACAAAGATGGTTTTGGAAAGTCAACAAAAATGGCTAAAGTGATTTGTATTTATATGAAAAAAATAAAGAAATTAGAAGCAAAGAAAATTAAAGCATATATATATATATATATATTAAGTAAAAAAATGGTGATTGGTGTTATATAAAATAAATTGCTATTTTCTAGGCATGGGAGCATGAAATTTTAAAGAATTAGAAGATTTCTATTGAAAATATCCCAAAGTTACCAATTCTTACCCCTGTAAACTCTATTTAAAGACCCCCTAGTACTCCCATTCTTTTCAACCCAGAGGAAGAGCATGTTAGTGCTCTTGACTCTCTCTGGCCTTCTTCTTGGCAATCTCCTCAGTTCTTGGTAATCTTGAATTGTTCTTGAGTATTCTTGAGAGTTCTTGAGTTTTTAGAAGTTTTGGAATAATGGAACTCTGTTGGATTTCAGAGGCATGCAGAAGATATGTGTGTGTGTATATATATATATATATATTAAGTAAAAAAACGGCTTGCCCCATCGCGATTGGTGTTATATAAAATAAATCACTATTTTCTAGGCGTGGGGAGCACGAAATTTTAAAGAATTAGAAGTTTTTCTATTGGAAATACCCAAAAGTTACCAATTCTCATCCCTCTAAACTCTATTTAAAGACCCCCTAGTGCTCCCATATAATATCTACAATTTCAGTGTTGTAATACTCGAAATTTGAAAAAAAAATTTAAAATTTACTGTTACTTTTCAAATATACGGTTACTGTGCACAAATACGATCACTATTTTGTCGGCAAACAAAATAACTTTCGGCGGGTTACTGTAGCTACAGTAACAGGTACTGTAGCCACAGTAACAACTATTTACAACTGTGCAGTTTCGTCTTTTTCTGTCAGAAAATTCTATATAAACCCTCCTCCCCTCATTCTGAAAATTCATTCCAGTGATAAAGAAAGAATTTCTTTGCTTACTCTCTTCTCTTCTTTTGTTCTTTAGTTGTTTTAGACAGCAAATATAGTAGTAGGAAGGGAAAAACCCCAGTTTCTACATAACAGTAGTGAAGATCTACTATTGGGTACCTCTTGTGAAACAATTGGAGGGTGTTTCTGATCAAAGCAGGTATAATTACTCTGCTCTAGTCTTTATGTAAGTTGGGAGATGTCGTTATTCATTTCAGTACACATACGTAGTTTACTGTTCATATATACGATACTATTCACGGTTACTATTTGGCACTGTTTATATATACGGTACTGTTCATACGATACTGTTTATGGACATCGATTAAATTACATTTTCGAAACGTAGATCCTGAAGACTATTGGTCAAAGCCTCAAAACAAGTTGAGATAACACTACAAGGATTCAGAGAAATACTACTAAGGTGGAAGTAATTACTCTACTATCTAGTATTATTTGAATTTGAATGCTGAATATGTGATGTTCGCATTGTTTGCATATCTAGAATTATGCATGATTATTGATTTAATAATGTGTGAAAAATTTACCTTTATTTTTAATTTATTTATAACCGAGAGAGTGTGCTCTGTAGTTGCGTCTTGTTCGATCTTCTATATCAGAAATCGACAGTCATTGTTTTTATTTGATGAAAATATCGATTTATGATGTCATGCTGATGTAATGTTTAATTATTGATGGAATATTTATTTTATTATGCTCTGTTCACAAAAAGAATATTAATAAAGATTTTAACCACGTACCGGCGTGGGGACGAATGTCTTCGTGTGTGTTCCATGCAGAATTAGAATTGGTTGTCATGATTGAATGAACTGAGTTTCAGAAATGATCCTAGAGAAGGGTTTGAGTTTCAGAATTGATCTGTCTCCCAAGATCTGGAACACAGAGGTTAACCCCTTTCGGTCTAATTGATAATCGTTGATAATTAAATGTTTGAAATGCCTAATGGATAATAAGTGTTTGCATGTTCAATAAATAATGCTATAGATGTACTATGTATGATTCACTGGGCTCTTGAGCTCACCCAATCATTTTTTTCTGGTAATTATTGAAGACATCGCCTCAGTAGATCAATGTAAATTAATGACAGTGTACAGGATAGTAGAAAATGAAGTGTATTGTAGGGCATGTGACCCACTATATTTGATCATGTCAGATGTTGATAGTATTTGTATTAT
>JAJIYU010015748.1:0-12579 GCA_030144865.1 Tinospora cordifolia | reverse complement strand
ATATATATATATATATATATATATATATATATATATATATATATATATTTGTATGTATGTATGTATAATTGTTATTTAGCATTATCCCTATTCTATAGATGTAACAACAAGGAAGAAATGAAAAGGAAACGAGAAGAAAGCTTAAAAAAAAGGAATGGCGAAGGCATAGAACATTTAAGAGCCACTAAAATCAGATATTTTTGATAAACTTTTTCTTTAACAGAGAGAGAGAGAGAACACGAGTGAAAAAGTTAATCTAATTTCCTACTTGCATGTGTTGCTGTTGTTGGAGTCACATCTTGTGATCCTGGAGGCCTACCAAAGCCACTGGTATACAATGACATTGGAGAGAAAAGCAAGCTGAAGGGGATCATATCCACAAAAACACAGGGAAGAAGAGAAAGGGGGCATGCATGCATGGCCTGTGTATATGCATGTGGATTGTTGGTTGGTTAATGGGTACAAAAAAATTAAGGATAGTGACCTTCACAACCCTTGTCTCTTGCACCAACATGCAAGCTCTCCAACGGACCACTTCACGGCCAACAGGGCCTTTAATTACACGGTAATAGTTGCTTTCTTATTGGTATATATTTAAGAACAGGTCGCCCCCGGCTCACACAGCGCGGATCATAGAGAAACACTCTCCCTCTCTCTCCCTCTCTCTCTCTCTCTCTCTCTCTCTCTCTCTCTCTCTCTCTCTCTCTCTCTCTCTCTCTCTCTCTATCTATCTATCTCTTTCTGACCTCCCTTTAAAATTAAAGTTGGTCTCCTAGCTAATAGGCTAATCCAGTAGCAGATGCATGTAGGATTTTCGAGTTCAATGCCCTATTAATATATTTAACTCTCAAGGGACATTTTCAAGTCTTTCAGTTGATATTTACGACACATCAACTGTACCCAACTACTAATTTGGTATTAATTACCAATTGAAGTGGTAAAAATTTTATAATGGAACAAAACTTCATACCTGCACAATAAAAGTTTCAACATTACAACTTAGTTTAGGAGAACAATTAATAACGAGGGGACCTTGAGAGCCTGACCCTAATAGATGATAAATGAGTATAGGTAGGGAGGACGAAAAATAAAGAAGAGTTAGAATCTTTATGAGTACATATTACTCTTTGATATTTCACAAGGCTTTATTGGGTAACAGTAGCTCTCATATGGTTCATTTTCATCCACGTATGTAAATTGTATTCACGTACTTTTGATTGATTTCCTTTTTGTTAAGATTACTTATGCACTCCAATAAATGAATTTTTTTTTCTTTTATTTATTTAAAAGATATTTTTTTTTCATTTATCCAATTCCTACACATATCATGTTCAACTATTTATTTCTCCACATGTCTTACCTTTCTTTTTACGCAGATTGGGCCAATTATATGTATATAACTAAGGCAGTCATTGCTAATCACTTATTCTATTTCTTTTATTACTGAACGTTATGATGTTGTCTATGTTTTTAACTAAATGCATCTAACTTTTGTGCTTATTCAGTTCATAAACCTCCAATTATAACAAAATATTGGTAATTCCTCCTTGCAAATATATTCAATGGAAGTCATTAATCATGAATGAATGACGATGGCAGAGGGCAGTGGCTCATAATTATTGTAATAATTGCAGGAATCATATGAAGCTAGAATAAATACTTAGTGATAGGCTGTACTGTGCAAGGGAATCAAAGGAGGTAAAATCTAATAAGGTTTGGGAGCAACCAAAACGAGAAAAGAGGGAGACTACTAAGACAACAAAAGGTCCACAAAGAAAATACTGTGTAATTGGGTCATCCCTCTAAAATGATACATCATATGATTTGGTGTACACCTCCATGTTCAATAAATGCGATTGCATCCTTTTACTAATTCAATTCTCTCCTTTTTCTTCCAACAAAAAAAAAGAAAAAAAGCACAAGAAAATGCTCTTTATTACACTAAAACTTTGTCTAGATACACAGCTTTGAATTGTGTAAAATATGTTCATTTACTAATTGTATAATTTCACTTCAAAAATGCAATCACAATGCATCTTTAGTATAAACGAAATATGCATCCAAACAAAAAAAAAGGGTTGGATCACTAGAATGAAAAAGTACATTGTAAATAACACATAATTATACTTAATGAATATTAAAGTCAAATAATAATTTTCAACACAAGCATAAATTGTTTTATTTTTTTTCTAAATTTTTTTTTTATTTTGTTGACATAATTTTTAACATGACCTACCAAAAGTACACAATCATATTGACAATGTCTACTTTTACTTTTACAATATATTTTTACATGTATTTTTAGCTTAATATATATCTAATCCTACGTTACGTAGACATTTATCTGAATCTACATTTACATTAAAAACACTCTAATACAATTACAACATTCACAATCATTAAATAAAGATGCACACATCAAGACACACATTCAAATTAATAATTATAAATGTTACAACAATCTTTTTAATATTAACTTTCTCATTTATGAGTTTGTTCTGCATCATTTGAGATTCAAAATATATATAATAATTTTTTTTCAGGAACAAAAAAAAAGGAAAGATATCATGAATAACGTTCGTTCAATAATTGATAGACATTGCATGCATATCCATGCCAACTTAAAGGCTTATGTTGACAATTAAACCATACAACATCTAGAGATGCTCCATCATGGGGTGCGTAGGCGATTATTTAATAGTGAAATGCAATATCTTGCGAGTGTCTTGTTTTGTTAGCCAAGACACAGACAAGCTGCATCATCGGCTTATCTGCACATCTATTGCTTCATATTAAACATGTATTGTGCAATATCCAGAACCTATTTACATTATCACTTCACAAAATGATTCCACAAATAAAGTCACGAGCTAGGGCACTACTAAACCAAAGCAAGATAAGCAAAGCTTAAAGAGCAGGGAAGGAAGGGCAGCTTGACTTAAAGCTTGAAAAATGTAGAGAATGTCACAATGGTTGATGATGATTTACCTCCCCTGCGAATGGATGAACAAATAGAGCCGCAAGCTTTTTTTTCCTGTTTCATAATTTACTCAGCAAGCATTACATATGCATGTGAATCATTCACCTCACAAAACGTTTTCTTTTCTTTTTGTTTTTTTTTTTTTAACACCTTTAATAACAACAAAAGAAGACGGCAAAATGGTTGATATTAACACATAACCCGACATTTTGAAAGAACAAAACAGCGCACCAAAAATAGAGCTACATTTCCCTGCGAAAAAGATCCCCATCCCAATCATCAACGAACAAATCAGGACTCAGCTAAGGAAAAATGGAGACAAAGACTGAGCCGACTTTTGCACCTCTAGCTCAAATACCTGAAAACACTTTTAAAGAAATACAAAAAGAACAAAAAAGAACTGTTAGAGATAGTCTTCAATTGGACCCTAAGGTTCAAAGATCAAAACAAAAAATCCCAAGCCGTATTTTGAAATCATCAGAGGTAACTATTAGGTGTCTGTACAGTTGTGGCAGCATGGAATCAAAACACCCAAATGAACAATCAACCAATGAGAACCACCACTTAGCACTGTTCCTCTTGCCAAGATCCAAGGGTGGAGAGATCACCATGTCATATACTACATTAACATTACTCCACAAGACCATTGAATTCTACACCCGTGGTGACACATCAAATTCAGAAACTGAAAACACCTATTATATCTCCATCACCAAAATACAGACACCCTCTAAAATTAGGATACCTACAATTAAACTTTTTATTGACCTTAAGCATCTGCATGAACTGAGACTTCAAATTCAAGCTAATTTTTCAACATAACTGCAATTTTCCCACTTAAGAACAAGGGTTCCAAAATAAATTTTCATACCCTACCTCTCTGATATATATATTTATATTGCTAACAGGAAATGTTACTTGTAGAAGTGCCACCTATAATTATTGATCAATGCATCAAAATTATGATTTGATACTAAAGAAATGAACTGAAACAACCAAAACTTCCAACAAATAAAGAAACTAAGAACTAAGAAAAAAAAAAAA
Source organism: Tinospora cordifolia (assembly GCA_030144865.1). Taxonomy (NCBI): domain Eukaryota; kingdom Viridiplantae; phylum Streptophyta; class Magnoliopsida; order Ranunculales; family Menispermaceae; genus Tinospora; species Tinospora cordifolia. Next base: position 8,555 of record JAJIYU010015748.1, on the reverse strand, counting down.
AAATTGACCAACTCTTCTTAACCCGCAACTTCATTGTGCATCCTCCAACAAAATCACCACACATCAATACATGACCTTTAGCTATTTAAATTTCGTTCATCAACTTCAACTCTATACACTCAACAGGGTATTTTCTACCTCCAGCCCAAAGCCACTTTTCTGCCTCATCTTCTCTCACTCAAGCCATGAGTTTTCGGGTGATTAATCAAGACTAACAAAAACAAAAGAAAGCATAATGAAAAAGAACAATGTTTAGCTCAACTGCAAAGATGGGAGAAATGGAAAGATCAACGTACCTCATATACTAGGTTTATTATTTATATTATAGAACAATCTCTTTTCAAAAACCATTGACAGTAACAAAATATGAATTCAACTGAAAATGGAAACTGATTATTTCCCAACTATAATTCTAGCAGTATACAACCAGTTGGCTTTAATCTAACACCAAGTTCTAATTATCAAGTGTTGGATTTAGAAAACAAGCCCAAAACCAAAACCAAAAAAAGCACAGTAGATTCTTCAAAGGCACATGTTGCCCCAACAAGGACATGGAAGACTCAAAGCATTTTACAAAAACATTAGGGCCCAACATAAGCCTCACACAAAAATTTAATGGCTGAAGTTTCTTTTCTTTTCTATATTAAGAAGCAACAATAAATTATACTAAAAAGATAGAAAGAAATAAAATAAAGGGCCATCGTCAAAACTGGAGCCCAAAAGTTCCCACTCAACCTTACGGATTTTACCTCCTCTTTTTCAATTGTGAATACAGATGGTAAAAACCATCAAATGCAACAATTAAGAAGAGTGATATAACTGAACTCTGCAGTCTGCAATGCATTATTACCCCAAGTTCCCAATGACATAGGGTTACTACATGAATCTGCTTATTTGACTTTTTCTTTATCGTGGTTTACACTAACATTTATATTACTCAACAACGACCATATGCTCTTTTGTATCTAATAGATTCATCTTGTAATTGTTTTGATGATGTTTAATGATGGGGAAAAAAGACCAATTAAGGCTTGATTTAAATATTATATCCCCTTTAAGGCTAAAAAGCTATTTTAAATCTCATTTTAGGCAAGTTGTTGCCAACTGGGTGCCATGTCAACACCAACCGGGGCAACAACTTGCCAACGTCTTTCTTTTTTGCAACATGATGTTGCCCATTGGATGGGCGGCATCACGCAAAATTTGGTTACAGTATGGTGCCGCCCATTGGATGGGTGACATCACTTTGATTTTTTTTTTTTTTCTTCTTTCAAGAATTTAAAAACTATTTTCACCAAGGCCAATCTAGGAGGCATTTTTCCACGAAACCAGTTCTAACACGTTCTACTAACCTGACACGAACCACCGGAAGCGACGAAATAATTTTTAGATACCCGGATATCAATTTTCCTACCTCACTTAAATTATAGTTTTCAATTAAAATTTTAAAATTTAGAAATCGGTTTTCAAACACCGAGCCCAATCTGTGAGTCCTTTTTTTCATGCGACCAACTTCAACGTGTTCTAATAGATCGACTCGAACTCTCGGAAGCAACGGAATACTTTTTCGATGCCCGGGTCACAATTTCCCTACCTCACTTAAATTTTAGTTTTCTATTGAAAGTTAGGAATTTGAAAATTTGTTTTCGATTACCGGGGCCAATCCGGAAGTCCTTTTTCTACGAAACCAGCTCCAGCGAGTTCTAATGGCCCGACGCGAGCCACTACAAGCGACGACATAATTTTTCGACGCCCAGATCACAATTTTCCTATCTCACTTGAATTCTAGTTTTATATTGAAAGTTAGGAATTTAAAAATCTGTTTGTGATTTGGGGGGTTCTGTCTTAGCTATTAGAATGTGCTGGAACTAGTCACGCCAAAAAACCCCTCTCGAATTGGCTGCAGTGATCAAAAATAGGTTTTTCAATTTGTTAACTTTCACTTAAAAGTTGGAATTGAAATGAAGCAGTGAAATTGCAATCCAGGAATCAAAAAATTATTTTGTCGCTTACGAGAGTTCGAGTAGGGCTATTAGAACACGCTAGAGCCGATCTCATGACAAAAACTCCCCCGGATTGGCCCCGATGATTGAAAACAGATTTCTAAATTTCTACCTTTCAATAAAAAACTAGAATTCAAGTGAGATAAAAAAAAATTGCGATCCGGGCAACGAAAAACTATTTCGTCGCTTTTAGTGGCTCGTATCGGATTATTAGAACTCGCTAGAGCTAGTCTTGTGAAAAAAGGACTCACGGATTGGCTCCGATAATCGAAAACAGATTTCTAAATTCCTAATATTCAAAAGAAAATTAGAATTCAAGTGAGGTAGGAAAATTGCGACCTGGGCATCGAAAAATTATTTTGTCCCTTCCACGAGTTCGAGTCAACTTATTAGAACGCGTTGAAACTAGTCTCGTGAAAAAAGGACTCCCGAATTGGGCCCGATGATTGAAAATAGGTTTCTAAAGTATAAAATTTCAATTGAAAATTATAATTCAAGTGAGGTAGGAAAATTGAGATCCGGGCATCAAAAAATTATTCCGTCAATTATGTTGGTCCGTGTCAGGTTATTAGAATGTGTTAGAATTAGTCTCGTAGAAAAAAACCTCCTAAATTAGCCCGGTGATCAAAAATAGTTTCTAAATTCTTGAAAGAAGGAAAAAAAAAAATTTTAAATCAAAGTGATGCCGCCCATTGAATAGGCGGCATCACTTTGAACAAAAAATTAATGGTGCCGCCCATTGGATGGGCAGCACCATGTTGCAACCAAATTTTGCATGATGCCTCCCATCCAATGGGCGGCATCATGCTGCAAAAAAAAAAAAGACGTTGTAAGCAAGTTGCTGCCTAGTTGGCGTTGACATGACGCTTAGTTGGCAGTAACTTGCCTAAAATGAGATTTAAAATAACTTTTAGCCTTAAAGAAGATATAATATTTAAATTAAGCCTTAATTAGTCTTTTTCCCTAATGTTGGTTGTTCCCTAAGTAATGATGTTTACAGGAGATACCCATATATGCTTTGCACAAGCAAAATATAAGAAGAATGGTCAATAAACAATTATTGGTAATGTGCAAGGTTCATTACTTTTTATTTCAACTACAAACTTAAAAAATTCAAACGTATTCAAAGAAGTTCAAGATGTTGTAGAGAATTTTTGCAATTCACTAAAATATACATCATTACTACTAGATATGATAAAAACAAACTTAAAATACATACGTTTGAAATGTAAACGTATAAATAAAATAATTTCAAACATATTTTTAAATTGAATGTTTAACGCACATAAAAAAAAATCTCATTGAGTTAATGAATTTGAAATCAAAACAATTGGTCTTAGTTCATTTTTTTTGTTTTGATATTTAACTTTGTCTTATGAGGTTAATTAAAGAAAAAGCTTTAAGAACACTTCCAATTTATTTTCAAGCTTGTATCATCTTATATCAACTTTTATTTATTTATTTGCTTTATTTATTACCTTCTTGGTAAAACATATTAAATAATTTATAATTCTTAGCTGATTAAGATTTTAAGAACTTATACTGCTATGTTGGTAGATATACTTGAAAAAATACATAATTGTTAATACTTCAAGTTTTTATTAATAAAAATAACTTTTCTTTGCTTCTATATCAAATTTTCATCTAATTTTGTCAACTTTACCAAATTTTTGTTGAAGTTTTGCATTTTTGAATTTAAAAATAAAAATCCTATCGAAGTATATTAATCATTGTTAAATTTGTTGAACTTTGTCAAACTAAATTTTAAAAAAATTTTGCAACTTCCCACTTTGGCGGTAAAAAAGGAAATAATTGTAGAAGTTTGCCAAATTTTGAGAATTTTTTGAAACATTGTAATGAGAGAAAAGTCAACAAGGTGTAAAATAACATGAACAGTGGTAATTAATAAAGTAATGATTACTTGTAATTAGTTTTCAAAAAAGTAATATAACTTTTAACTTAGCTCTTGATAAATTATGGTGAAAGATGAAGATTCATGTTGCCCACCTTATATAGTTTGAGGAAAAGGTCTGTAGAGTTGACTTTTAGCTTCATATTTTCATTAGTGCCTCAATTTGGCCTCTTCTTGTAGCTTCATATTTTAAGGAGTATTCTCTTTTCCTTAACTTCAAAAATCATGAATAGGATGGTATTATTCCCCATTAAAAGAACATCTCTCTCTCTCTCTCTCCAACGTCTTCGTTGTCTTCTTCTTCTTCTACTTCTTGGAAAAAGAATTTCAGTTCATCAGCACATTCTCTTTCTTTCTTTTTTCCCTTCTTCTACTAGTGATTTTTCTGCACCTTCTCTTTCTTCGTTTTTTTTTTTTTTTGCTTTTTCTACTAATTAAAAAATGGTGATTCTTTTTCTACCTTCACATTCTTTTTTTCAGCTTCTTCTTCTATTGGAAAAAGGGGATTCTTTTGCGCCTTCTCTTTCTTTCTTTTCTATTGTTTTCTTGTTCTCCTTCTACTAATAGAAAAAAGGCTCAACCCTGGCCAACCTAACCCAATTTCAATTGGGTTGGCCCCCCTTTTTCGGAGGTTGGATGGCATGAGGTTACTTTTGATGCCAACTGATCATGCTGGGTCAGGTAAGGTTGGGCACTAAAACCCAACTTGATCTGACCCAATTTTAACCCTAGGTGCCCTCTCTTAAATCTTCTCATTAGCAAGAAAAGTTATCAAAAGTTCTTTCTTCTCTCCACATCAAAAATCAATGTCACGTACTTTGTCACATTTGTCACATACGATTTGACGAAGTAAATAAGCTTAACATAGGTATAAAAAAGAGCTTGCCAAAATAATGCCTAAATCACCAACAATTCAAGTATGAGAAACCCATATTGAAAACAATGCATTTCTAGTCAACCCATGACTCCTACTTTTTCTGACCTTTCTTCCTAATATTTCAAAATGGGAAACCCATAAACGCTTTCATTTTCTCTTTGGCCGTTCTTCAAAATATGTCAAGTTCTCCATTTAGGATATTAAATTCCTTATTTATCTTGGTCAATCAAAGAAACTTTCATGGCAATTGCAACTAACGTATTCAATTTTGCTTTCCATAAAACCTCATTGAATCCATAGAGGATTGTAAGGTCATTATGATATATTATATATTAACCAAGAAGGTAATTTCACAAATGCCAAGAATATAACAGTTACAATCATGATTTGAATTGATGAATTTATATTCTTCAATTACTATACATGTAAATCTTAAGAAAATTGATCAAAATCAATAGCAAATCATAAATCATAAATGAATCACAGCAAACTGCTAACTAAATCATAAGTAATTGATTTAAACCTTAATTACTTTAAAAAAAAAAATTTTAAATCAATGTCTATATAGCACTAGGAGGCACCTAAGGTGTACAAACATATGACAACATTCATATATTGAATCTCGTGATTCGCCAATCTGAATCTATAGATTCACCAAGCCTCAACTCTCTCTCGACTCCCTCTCCTCAACTTTCTTTATGCCTATTGATAGTCAACTCAACCATCTGACTTTCTCTCAGGCTACTCCGATCACCAGTAACTCGCAACGACTTCGACAAAGGACAGTAAACTTTTCAACAGTTTGGTTTTTTCCTTTTTTTTCCCCTCGTTTAATTTGATAATTATATGTGAAATTCATTTCTTTTTTTTAATTCTCTTTTTCGCTTTTGTTCTTTCCCTTGTTTTTTTTTAATTGTAGAACTATATGTGTTATGAAGTTGTGTATACTAGATTGTTCAATAATGTTTCTTTATAATTTCATTTTATTTTTAATGTTTTTTGTATATACTAGATAGCATCAGGATATGGAAGTTTTAGTTCTAATGTGAAGTCAAAACAAATTGGGTGAAAATATGCATACTTAAGGAACCTAACAAACAAAAGAAAGGTCTCAGGTAACTATTGTCATAAGAAAGTAAGTCAAAGCATCAACCACTTGATGTAACATTTGGCTAAAGTGGGAGGAAATGTAGTCCCATGTGAAAAAATGTCATGAATAGGTGAAAGATGAATGTATGCAGCTCTTGTAAGAAATGCAACAAAAAAGAGCAATAAAAACTTATTGGCTTCATCAAGCTCATGTGAAATAGAACAAGATTTTTTTATAGGAGATAATTTTGATGATAAAGATGATGATAAAACTAATGAGGTGGATTTCGCCGGTGGAAGTAGAAGTGCACCAAGGCCCCATAAAAGAAGGGTCCAACGAATCCTAAAGATGTACCATGAAGAAATAAAAGAAAACAAGCAACAATTGATAGTGTGACAAAAACATATGAGAGGAAGAAAGCATGTCAGTATATATAAGGTGGATGTATCAACAAGGAATTTCATTTAATGCTTTAAAAGCAAAGAGCTTCAAGATAATGGTTGAAGCAATTAGACAGTGTGGGCCTACTTCGAAGCCAAATAGTTATTATGAAGGAAGGGTAACATTCTTGAAGGAGGAGTTCGCATATAACAATCAGATATTGCAGCCTATTAAGGATTCTTGGGCAAAAATGGTTGTGATATCATGTCAAATGGATGGACAGATTGAAGTAGGAGTTTAGTTAATTTTGTGGTTAATACTCCTTTTAGCACAGTATTCTTGGAGTTTATATAGATGCTTCCTCATATGTGAAGACTGCAAAAACTCTTTTTAAGCTGTTGAATGATGTTGTGGAGAAATTTGATAAAAAATATATGGTTCAAGTTAGTACATATAATATGATGGCATATGTAGCTACTAGAAAATTGTTAATGGAAAAGATACACCATTTATTTTGAACTCTTTTGCAACACATTGCATAGACCTAATATTAGAAAACATTGATGCAATACTTGGGGCCAACGGAGCGATTTAGAATTTTTGTCAAGCTTCATATATAATGATAGGTTTGTTTTGAATTTGATGAGGATATACACACATGATAGTGATGTAATTTGACTCATGGTCACCTCTTTTCTTACTATGCAAAGCATTTTTAGGAAAGAGATGTATCGAATAATGTTTACATATAATGAATGGAATGCTTCTAAGTGGCCTCACGATGGCCTCACAATATCTGATTGAAGCAATTAGACAAAGTGGGCCTACTTCGAAGCCAACTAGTAATTATGAAAGAAGGGTAACATTCTTGAAGGAGGAGTTGGCATATAACGATCAGATACTGCAGCCTATTAAGGATTCTTGGGCAAAAACAGTTGTGATATCACGTCCAATGGATGGACAGATTGAAGTAGGAGTTTATTTAATTTTGTGGTTAATACTCCTTCTAGCCAGTGTTGTCAAGGCGCCGCCTAGTCGTCCAATTCCTCCCAGCGCCTAGGCGCTGGTATGGGCGTTGGGAGGGAGTTTTTAATAAATAAAAAAAATTTAAGGACCTTTTTACAAATAAGCATAGAATATAAGGGTTTAAAAATAAATATTTTTATTACATTTTCAAAACCCTAACCCATCTTCTTCGTCGTCCACCCCAAGAGCACAGCACATCACCGGCGACTTCATCTTCTTCCAGAACTCCAGCGACTTTGTCTTCTTCCAATACTCCGGCGACATCGTCTTCTTCCAATACTCCGGCGACGTCGTCTTCTTCAACGCCGGGGACTTCTCTCGCAGCTCCATCTCTCTCTCTCTCGCAGGTCCCTCTCTCACGCAATCTCGCAGCTCCCTCTCTCACAATCTCTCTCTCACAGCTCCCTCTCTCGTAGCTCCCTCTCTCTCTCGCAGAGCTCTCTCTCACGCAATCTCTCTCTCTTGCAGCTCCCTCTCTCTCTCTCAGAGCTCTCTCTCTCACGAATCTCTCGCAGCTCCCTCTCTCTCTCGCAGCTCCCTCTCTCGTAGCTCTCTCTCTCCCCGTCTCTCTCTCTATCTCGCACTCTCTCACTCTCGCTGGCAATCTCTCTCGCACGTCTCTCTCTGCTACAGTCTCTCTTGCAGCTCTCTCTCTCAGTTTCTCTCTCTATCTCGCACTCTCTCTCTGGCAGTCTCTCAACTCGCTATCGCAACTCTCTCTCGCAACTCTCTCTCTCTATCTCGCAGCTCTCTTTGGCAAGCTCTCTCTCGCAACTCTCTCTCTCAGTCTCTCTCTCTCTCTCTTTGGCAGTCTCTTTCGCAGCTCTCTCTCTTTCTCAATTTCTCTCTGTCTCGCACTCTCTCTCAATTTTTCTGTCTTGCACTCTCTCTCTCTGTCTCTCTCTCGCAATTCTCTCTCAGTTTCTCTCTCGCAATTCTCTCTCAGTCTCTCTCTATCTCCCTCTCTCGCAGCCCTCTCTCTCTCTCTCTTGCAGCTCTCTCTTTTTTTGTCAGTCTCTTGCAATCTCTCTCGTAATCTGTCTCTCTCTCTCTCTCTCGCAATCTGTCCCTCTCTCTCAGCTTTTTCTCTTTGGGCATCAATTGGCGAAGGGACTAACTGATCATCAACTAGCGAAAGGATTGTCTTTGTGCATTGATTGACCGGTAACATCATAGCATTGCATTCTTTGTTTAATTTTTATTGATACTTTTTTTGAAATTATTTATTTATGATGAATCATCTTTTTGTATATCAATTTGTTCATT
>JAJIYU010015747.1:0-12513 GCA_030144865.1 Tinospora cordifolia | reverse complement strand
ACGATCAAGGCATGAAATGACTGAAATAGAAAGTCAAGTGTGCGTCGCTTGTAATGTAACACTGGCCCGGCCCGCCGTTTGGTTTAGTCCACCGTCAAGAAAAATGGTGGACGCGTCCAATGCTTAATGATACGGGGGTTGGGGTGTTACATAACATATATTATTATATTTTTGCAATTCCTACTCACAAACTTTTTGCTTCATTAAATAATTTTGAATTCTTATTCCTTTTCAAACCTACAATTTTTATTTTAATTGCAATGTGTATGCGTTTGTGAGATTCTGAGGTATTACAACTTACCCTCTATAAATAAAATTTTGTCCTTGAAATTTATATCAAGTTAATACCAAAATGGTATATCCCACAATTTCTAGAATATACCACTCTCAGTTTACTTACTAAGTCCGTAGAGCCAATAGCTAAGAAGTAAACTACCTTTGTTAGTCGATCTACAATTCCCAATGGCCTATTCGCTTCCACTGTGCCACTTTGATTGTACATAGAGGATCTTCAGCCAGATCCTATTCATCAGATTCATGAATGCAGTTGATGCATTTATCAACCCACACTAGATTCATCATCTTGCAATGATAAAGGATGTGAGTTTATTGCTCCTTTAAAAGCATTCCCTGATAATCAAATTATATTTCCTCAAGTTTTTAATGTAGTTGAGTAGTTCCATGGGTTTCTGAACTAATGTGGCTCAATTGTTTCCTAGTGTTCCATAAGGGTCACCACCTTTTAGCTTGAAGTATCACGTCTTCAATTTTCATTAGTGATTTTGGAGCCATGTATGTTCTATTTTTTAATGGGAAGGTTGTGAACGTAGCTTTCTTTCCAAGTTAATGATGAGAATAACTATGAATTCACAAACTCTGGCATGATTAAATACAAGAACTGTGTTATATTAACCCAGGTATCATGTGTGACATCCATGACATTTCCATAAAAGAAATATGGATGCTTATCAACAATCTGATGTATGTTCTTACTTGGGATGGATTTGAGATATTCAGGCATTTTCATTTTCATTCATCATGTAGTTTGGCAGTTTGTGTGGTGAATAAATATAGCTTTTGAGTTAGGATTCTAGCAAAGATAGTTGAAGTAGGCACTTATATAGACATCGCACTCTATCATCTGTGCTCTAGCTATAGTCTCCCTCAAATATACTGGGTCGCAGTTTTTCGAAATTTGATCAACAAGTCTCGCTGCTCCCTGTCATAACTGAGTAACCCAGTCTATGACACCATGTTAGGGAGTCTTCCTCCTGATGAGCTTGTGGTAGAGGTAAAATCTGTGGCTGTATCAGTATTGATGGCTATGGTGTCATTGTTGGCTGCAATGTTCTCACCATTTGCTCCACAATTCTGAGAGTGACCTCTAACATCACTCTCTGTGAGGTCTTCGCTATAATATTTGAAATCACCATTGCCTCTACTTATGCCCCTGCCGTAGGGGTACTATCACTCCTCCGTTTTCCTTATCATTTGGATACTGTGACTTGTAATAACTATCATTCATTCTACCCCACCTATACCCTTCTAGTTATCGTGCTACTGTGACTCTATGTGCATTATCTCCAAATTCTCGATGTGTTTCAGTGGTCTAGGGGTTTATGCTTCTAAGTTGATAGCATTTCGTTTGTTTCAGGGTACGAGAGTTTGGTTTATGATACTCAAAATAATTATGCTACATATATTACAACCAATCATCCAACAAACAAACAAACAATACACACAAGCATAATGAAATCCGAAGCCTTTGTCTGTGTGTTCGGATTCACACTCACCCTTCCACATAGACTTTCACCTAAAATTCCATTACGTCCATTACAATGGTGCAAGTGTCTCAATCTCTAAGGTTGACACAAGACCAACCATGCTGGACCGCCCCATCTTAGTACAACACAATGCGTACAGGTTTAGCAAAAGAAATCGATCACTCACCAAACATGGTCCGTCATTCTCTGAGTCCAAGATTCCTCTATACCCCAAATCTTTATGCACCCCATCCTGCATAGAGACCGGAGATATAGGAGCTTCCCAAACTCAAGTCTTGACCAAACAAGTGTGCGTTCATACATATTTTCTGTCTCTAGCATATATCCTAAAAGCTTTTAATTTAAGATCTACTTGTAACACCCCATAACTTCATGATCGTGCCACGTCGTGAGTGAATAGGAGATGAATAATAATAAACGAATTAAAATTATGTACAATCTAAAATAGATATAGACTATACTTAGGAGTAAATAAATTATTTCATAGCTCACTTGTGCTCGCGCGAAGATGCGAGTGATGCGAAAATGAAATATATCTTTTGATTGAAAAAAAATAAAAATAAAAAAATAATAATAATAACAAAATAAAATGGTATTATTAATACACAAAATTATAATAAAGTCTATATATATAAAATTTAAATGAACAAGGAGTTATATTATAAACATATGTATATAAGTATAGAGAAAGGCTTAATGTGATTAAAGAAAAAAAGGATAATATGAAAAAATAAAATAAACAGATGTATATACATAATTCGAAGGTTAAGGAAATCGGTGGAAGACCATTTGGGAGGTGTTGGAGTGGCTTATGAAGGAAGATTTGTCGAGGAGTTGAATTGAGGAAGCAGACGGAATGAGACAATGAAGAGGAAAACACTAACAACTTCTCGACGGTGTTATTAACGTGAAGAAGACGATGCAGAGATGCTGCTGCAGTAGGAGTTGAAGAAGAGGCTTGGGTTAGTGGCCAAATTAGTGAGCAGAATAGAAGAAGAAAAATTGAGGAAGGAAGAACAGGGGTAGGCTGCTATTTCTGCTACTGTCGATGCCCCATTTTGGAGAGGAAAGAACCAGTTGCTATAGTCGAATGAACCAGGGAAAGAGAAGTATAGCAGGTGGTGCGTGCTGGTGGTGCGATAAGAAGAAGAAAGCCAAGGCTGCTGCTGTGGCTACCGAACGAGGAAGAATAACCTGAGCAATGCTCTGTTTGGTGATGACGGCTGCTGCTGTCTCTGTTGCCAGACGAAGGAAGAGGAAGACCAGCCACTGCTGGTTTTACCATTTGCTGCTGCTACTCTGGGATGTTGTTTGGTGCGCCGAACATAGGAAGGAAATGAAAGCAGAGCAATGAAAATGTGCTGCTGCTGCCGCCGAACAAAGAAGAAACAAAGTAAAGAAGATTGGAATTTAGGAATTCAAAAATCTGGTTTCTAGGTTTGAAACTAGAAAACAGAGGATAGAGGAAGCAAAACATGGTTGTGTGCTTCAATTTATGGGTTGTAGATCGTGAACAAATAGAGAAAGAAACATAACATGTTGTTGAGTTTGGGCTGAAAGTTTTGAAATTGTGTTTTCTAATTTCGGTTGGAGCAACATGAAGGAATGAAGTCTGAAATTTCTGATTCGAAATCCTGAGTTGAAAGACGTTGCAAATGTGATATTGATTCTGCTGGTGTGTTGTTGACAGAGAAGGTGACAGAGAAGAAGATGGTTGTGGTGCTGCAAATCTGATGTTGGATCAAGTTGTTGAACCGTGGAATAGAGCATTGAGGAAGCAAAACATTTGGTGTTCAAATTTTGGGAGTTGGCCGATCGTGAAACAGGGGATATTGTTTTGGGTTGGTTGGAGTTGGAGATCGTTTAGCAGAAGCGAGCAGAGGAGCATCATTGATTTGAAGCTCCAAAAATTCTGGTTCTTAATGGTTCTGTCGGCTATTGGAAACAGGGAAGGTAAGAAAACTGATGCTTTGTTTTGATGACCATGCAGCCGATTTTATAGGATGTTGAATGAATGGTTTAAAGAATTTTACATGGTTAAACAACCTGGTGAGGGATTAATTGGATAAAAATTTCACTAATGATTTTATTTGGTCAATAACAGAGAGGAATGTTAGTTAATGAAGGAGATCAAATTGTTAGATTTAAATTCTGGTTTTGATTGTTATTAAAGAGGGAAATTTTTGATTTTGATCAAGAATCAAAGTGGCGTTAAATCTATTTGCAGGAAAGTTAAAATTTTAGAAAAGTATATTCATGAATTTAGTTAATAAACATTTTAGAAACTTAAACTTAAGAAAGTCTAAAGGAGATCATAAACTGACAAATAATATTTGGGTGTGAAAATAATAACGATGGTAATAATAGTAAACTTTGGAAAATTTTAATCTCGTGTAAGAAAGAGATTAGAAATTTCAAATACGAAAAAGACTAAAGTCTTGATAAATAGAAATCTTATTTTGTTCGTAATTAAATTAATCATGATGTTAATAAATTATTTAAATCTTGGAGATAAGTTATAATAAATCTAATTAGAAAGAAATGAATTGTAAAAAACTTGAAATGTGATGACGATAATTTTAGTTTTAAAGTAAAGGTTTAAGTTAAAAGAATTACTATTTTCTTACAATATAAACATAACTAGTAATGGAAAATTAGGAGATTTGAAAAACTTGAAAATTTTCTATTTTAATTATATGAAATTCCAAAAAGTAGGGATAACTCAAAACTTGCGAAAGTTGATATTTAAACCTTATAATTAATTTAGAAACTATTTAAGTTTGAGAATGTCGTGGACTAGATTTATTATGGAATAGAAACTGAGAAGATTTTTATTCATTTCTAAATTTCAGTTTTGATAATGCGATAGTGTCGGATTATGTAGAGGAAGGCAAGGTCGCCCTGAGGAACGACAGAATCAGGTGGGCGTGACTTCCTTGCTCCTATGTATTATACGGATTTAAGATTCAAAGCATTTGATTAAATAGTTCTAGGTTATTTGAATTTTACTAGGAAATTGATTGAAATTGTATGACTTCTTTGAATGATGTGTAATGTGTGATGAACTATTTAATCCATGCATAATTAGTTATGACATGATCTTGCATTTAGATTCACTCAATTATGGCATGCATGACTAGACAAATGTGTATCAAGATCCCATTGTTTATTTATGCACCTTATCATGTGAACTTGCAAGTATAGTTTGGGTTATATGTTCTAGTGTAATTGTATGATGATTGATGTGATTGGGATCATTTGTAAAACAAAAAAAAATAAGATGATGGTTTATTAAGAATCCATTGTACCGGTGCGATTGACGAGCCGCAAGACAGATTGTAGGTATTCCCACCCTGAGCTTCCTGCGACAACTCGAAGTCTTTGGAAGACAGTACGATCAAGATAAGTACCCTCGCTTGGACTGTGATACTGAGATATGATTGACTTTAGATGGTACCACCTGAGGCCTCTATGATTATGATTGGATTAGATCACAGGGAATACCGAAAGGCATCTCAATCCTCTTCCGATTTTGACTTCGACCAAAATTAAATGAATGTTTGAAACGCCTAATGCTTGAAAGTATCTGTAATGTTTTGGATTGGGTCTGTATAATGCATCTGATGTGTAGGATCAATCCATTGAGCTTTCGAGCTCACTGCCACTTTATTTTTTAGGTACACTTGGACATAGAATATGTTGACTTACGTCAGAAGACTCGCACTCTCATTGGAGAGGTCGTCCGGGTTAGGTAACTTGGAGGTCATGTTTTATGTATTTTACTGGATTTTTTTTCTCGTATTTACATTGGTTTAACTTTGGTTATTTTATCTTTCAATTGTTTTCCTTGTGTAACGATTTTGGTTTAAATAAACGGTTTAAAAGTATTCGGCTGCATTGCTTATGATTTATTCGAAAAAATTATTGGGATTTTCTATCTTGCACAGAGTATCTTTATGGACATTGATTTGTGAACAAAGGGTTATGAACTTGATTTTGTAGAAAAAGAGATTTTGACAAAACGAAACTTTTAGGTAGCATCTCAATTTTCGTCGGGCGACAATTCACACGTGAGGTAATACGTGAACGGAGGTCCGGTCGAAAATTGGGGTGTTACACTACTGTACCCCGAGATAGCACTCGGTCTCTACCTATACCTAGGGTCTCATTACTTAGCTAATATGTTCTCCAGTGGAACCGCCAAGTTTGACTCTATAATGTATCTATGTGACACCCCTTGCAAATTCCAGACCTTTCTCGAATAGGGATCAACCTCAGGGATATTGTCCCAGAGCAAACATCAAACCATCGGGGACGTTCTTTAGAGGAAAAACATCTGACCCTCAGTTACATCTACCCCGAGAATATATCAAACCATTAGGGACACCTACTAGTACTCGCATCACACCTGCGACTGTGAACTCGAGAACATCGGTGTCACTTAAGTCTTTTCTAGACCTATAGCCACCTAATTGACACCTATCCATTTTATACAATTATTCCTAGTGGTAGCATCGATTTCAAAAACTGTCATCTTAAACCTCTCCTGAATAGTAATGCAACTTTCTAGGACCTTTAGTCAACATAAATGTTAACCCTCTGGTACATACTTCTAAAGAAGAAGATCTAACCAGATTAGCCCTTCAAGGATCTTTATCCCAAGAGAATGTCAACTATCAAGGATTATTACCTGTACTCATACCATATCAACAATAGTACTCAAGTATGTTAGCATCATTTGATGTTTTTCAAAAATTAAGTTCAAAACTCCTTTCTAGTGAAAAACTAAATCTAGTAAAACCATTTTCTATGAAAACATGCAATGATTTCAAAACCATGTAATGCTTGAAGTGACTACAAAGATAATGCTAATCAGCCATTACCTTGTAGTCCAGATGTGATTCCATTCCAAGAGAACTACTAAATGCGCTTTAATACCACTTTGGTATTAGAGTAATCATCTTGTTCCCAGTGAGCTACAACTTGTAGCTCTGATACTGCTTTGTGACACCCCGACCTCAGGTCCGAACTCCATAGAATAAGTCATCGGGTAACGTCCCTCGAAGTCAGAGTAGTCAAATTTCTCTCCTCTTTCCTGTTTCCCACCTGTATGCAAAGCTATATGCATGCATGAAACAATTTATCCAAATAAAATAAGCAGTGGGACACTACTCAAATTTGGAACATGAACCTAAAATTGATATGTAGTCTAGGTGCATGCATGATGCAACTGTTTAAATAAAACAATGTTGTGGAAGAAATCTCAATAATAAAAAAATGAAACATCTTGTGCATAACCCAAAATATGAAAGTCTTGTCCAAAGTCCCAAAGTATAAAAATAAAAGATAGAAATATAAGTTATAACAAAATAGGTGTCCGTCATGTTTAATAATTACATCAAAATGCATTTCAAACTAAAACAAAGTTGATCCTCTAGAGATTCTTCATGCAAAGCTTTAAAACCTATGAAATCAATGCTTATGACTCTAGTGGGTACCTGAAAATATAAAGTTTAGTGAGCTCGAAAGCCCAATAGATCATTCCTACACAATACACACATTATACAGATCAAAATTCAAAACATTACAAACACTTTCACACATTAGGCATTTCAAACATTTAATTGTTTTGTTGAACTCTAAGACTGAAAGTGCTTAGCGCTCAATATTCCCATGTGGTTCGGGAAAGAAAACATCCAATATCAATATGGTACGCCTTGCATACCTTCTATCCAATAAAGTATGCCCTGCATACTTTAGATCCACTATGGTATGCCCTGCATACTTGGTACGCCCTACATACCACCATAACCATAGTCTAAGAAAAAACTATACTCTACAGTAGAATATTAACTTCCAAAGATAAATCAATCGTCATAGACAACTTACTTTGGTGGGAATACTTATGATGCACCTTCTGTTACCAGTGTAGTAGGCGTTACAAGTTACTGGGGCTCGTCCATCGCACCAGTACATGTAATTCTCAATAATCCTTTAATCTTCTTTAGTGTCACAAGCACTTTGATTTTCAAACCCCATAACATGAACAATATGGTGGACAAATAAACATTCAATAGTTTCACAGCATTTCCATCATCAATTGTAAAGGAAAGCATTTAACCGAACATTAGGATATCAAACATTTCAATCATCAAACATAATAGAAAGCATTTAACTGGACATTAGGATATAATTACATCACTCCAATCAAATTCACCCAATATTCTCAACATGCATAAAAAATTCGTAAAGCTACCAAACATCATGTTTTGAATTTAAAATCTATATAATATGAGTGAACAAGGAAATCCTGCCTACCTAAGATTTTCTCGAATTTACTTTACCTCTGTTCATCGCTAGGATTTATTCCAAAAATATAAATCTGCAATAAAAATCTATTATAATAATTCTTTCTAGATTCTTACTTCCTTTTCCAATTTAAATAAAATAATTTTTAGCTAATGAGACATTCAAGAATTTCAATAGTTTTTAAATAATTATTTCTAGCCAAAAAAGGTTATTCCAACATTCGCATCAACATATTAAATAAATTAAAATTTTGATCTTTGAATCTCCACAACCCCCTGAACTTCGATATTTTTCCATCATTTGTTCACATCCATATTAAAATAGAATATTTATAATCACAAAAAAATATTTCTAAGTAAATTTAGGTGTTTAGAAATCAAACCTCTTGGCAATAGGTTCCAAAATACTTTATTTCCTATTTTAGAGCTAATTGATTAAGTCAACTTGTTCTTTGATGCCATATAATCCAAATAATTGATTCAAAACTAACTATAGTCTCGAAATTAAAGAAAACATATTTTTATACCTTCCAAATCCTTTTCTTCACCCTCAACAAAACAAACAATAAATTTTAGACTATCCAAAACTCATAAATCAAGAGATGTAAATATTATACCTCTTAGTTATGATTTTTTGTTCAAATCTCTTTAAAATAGGATTCGGTGCCCTCAATCATGTTCCAACACACTCCTAACGTTGAAGCGTTTGAACGCCTCTTCACAACTTGTTCATCACAGATTTGAATCTGAAAGGAAATCAAAAGGGTTTAATTTAGTCCAAAATCCACTTAAAAATCCCTCCAACAATAACTAAAATTTTGATTTCTTCATTGAAGCTTCTCACGTGCAAAAATTCCAAATCTACGACATCACATTTCATCATTTTGATGTCTAGAAAGTTTAAGATCGCGTTGCTGAAAATTTCTCCACAGATTTGGGTTTGAAACTAGGGCATCTCCCTTCTTTTTCTTCGCGTGAGCAAATGTCCAACTCTGCATCGTTTTCTTCACAGAATAGCAGAATGCACCAACGTTCTTCTTTCTTTTGTGTGCATAGCATAACGCACCAGCATTATGTTTCTTCTTCATTCGACAACAGCAGCTCGCATAGTTGCATTGCTCTTCTTTCCTTCCTTTGTTCATGATTCACAACCAGTAGCAACAACTAGAAATTTTTGGTTTTGTTCTTCATATTCAAGCCCTAGAATGCACCAGCAACAACACACCAATAGGTTTTGTTCTTCTTCATTTTGATCCAAACGTTGCAACCATGTTTCTTCTTCATTATTCATCCAGATGTAGCAACAACAACAACAAGCCGTTGCTGGTTTTCTTCTTTTTTGTCTCCCTTGTCACGGTTTAGAACACACCCACGCACCAATTTCTTCAACCAATATCAAATCTAGGGCATCAACATCAATGTTCCCTTTCATCTGTTTAATCATCACAACGAACCAACAAAACCCCAAATCACAACACCTTTTCTTCTTCGTTTGATCATCACAAAGAGGTCTAGCGAAACCCCTAAATTTCTTCTTACTGTTTGCCCAAATCACAACATGCACAGCTAGGGCTTCTCTTCTTCTTTCCTCTATTTCCTCCATTTGATTGTAGCTTCTAAGTTCTTCTTCTTTCTTTTGTTTCATGATTATTCTTAGTTTTTCTTTTCTTTTTTTTTTCTCCAATCAACTAATCTTTGCTCTTACTCTAAAGCTTGAAGAGCAAGCTTTTATTTTCTTTTCCAATCAACTAATTTGTGATTTATTTCTCAAACTCATAATTTATGCATACATTTAAATAAAACAGGGTTTTTAACTCATTTATTTCTTTTTCTTGAACCTCGTAATTTTTACTAAAACTTTATTAATTCTAAAAATCTATTTGTACTCATATTGTAAAGACTATTATTTATTTTTAACCGTCTTTATTATTTCTCATCATTGTAGTTCGTCTAAGAATAATTTATATTTTATTTATGATTGTCAAATACCCATCATCATTTCAATTTACTACGAGGGCATAAATAATAATATTTATTATTATATTTTTTTCAATTCCTACTCACAAACATTTCTCTTCGTTAAAAATTTTGAATTCTCATTCATTGACAAACCTACAAATTTTATTTTATATTTTATTTTAATTGCAAAGCGTACGCGTTCGTGAGATTCTGTGGTATTACAATGTGTAAGCTACGACCTTCTCTTCTTACATCAACACTGTTTGTAACAACCCAAATTTTCATGACACGTTGACATGACGTTTGCGTGTATAAGTATGTATTATACACGTGCATATTGTATAAATAATGTCACGTGAGAAAAAAATGCAAAGACGTTTAGAAAAATAAATATTTAAATAAATTTGAGTGATTTAATGATAATAATAATAATTGTAATAATAGTAATATTATTATTATTATTGTTATTATTATTATAGATATTATTGTTATCATTTTATATATATATATATATATATATATATATATATAATTGTTAATTAGGTGATTAACAAAATAAAAACATAAATATATATATATATATATATAAAATTGTTAATTAGGTGATTAACAAAATAAAAATATAAATATATATATATATATATATATATATATATATATGATTTACATTTGGTTGTAAACATAGGTAAAATGGGAATAAGTTATATACGGTAAGTTGTTATGAAATTATTTATCTCAAACTGAGTTATAAATGTAATATATATAAATTGGGTTGTGGCACCTCTTGTTGCTCATTTTCATTTTTCATTTGAACGCACAAAACCCAAAAACAAAATCGAAAAAAAAGGAAAATCTAATTTTTTGATGGATTTGAAATGCAGGTAATCTTTTGTTCTCAATTCTTATTCTAAAAATGCTAAATAAGCCGCGTCTACAATCCTAGGGGGTGCAATTTTTTCTGTGGGGGGTGTTTTATAGTAGTAACTAAAAATGGGGTACTCCCCCACTATGAGTAAAACTCAGTAACAATTATACCAAAACACTTTTGGTGATATGTAGATCGCAAATATGTGATTAGTTTTCATTCGTTTCTCCTGTAGACATCAAAATAAACACCCAAAGTTGAATAACCTTTGGATGGGGTTTTGGGTATATTAAACCCTGATAAACTTTGATTGAAACCCATAAGAATGTAGAAAATGAAAATACATACCCATAGACACCAAATTCGTAAATTTTGGATATCAAATTATCAATTGAATTTTTGGTAAATGAATGACCAATTAGATTATTCATGAAAATTAGAAAAAATTAGTCAAAATATATTTGGGAAGCCTATTTATTTCAATATTTGCTATAAAAATATGGTATATGAGTAGGAAATTAATTTTAAAGGTTATTGAGAATATTCGAGCTAATGCGCAACCATACGTGAGGTCTAATGCACGTACGTGATTAAATATGAAAAATAAATGCATTAGAAGTTATTTATACAAATGAATTTAAATTTGATTTGTGCGTATAAACTAATTTTGTGATAGTATAATTGTGGTGGATTAGAACCTAAATTTTGGAGTGGATAATAGAAATTGATTGGATAGTAAATTTGGTGATACTATGTCAAAACCCTTGATTTTTATTAAATAAGAACTTCTTCAAATGAAAATATATATTATATATGAAATGATGGATTATGTATTACTGGAATTTATAGTAAATTTGGGAGAGACTAGTCATGTAACACCCCAAAGTTTTCAAACGCACACAACTCGAAAATGATTTTTTAAAAATTATGAAGTAAATATAAAAATGTGTGAAAACATGTTTTAAATGACTATTATATGGTATGGTATGGAAATAAAATAAATTTAGATGTTTGAAAATGGAAAAAAAGCTGGAAAAACTTGGAAAAAATGTGCTTCCATGCTGGTGACCGCGGTCTTCAGTGAAAAATCTCGAAAAAAAGCTAGGTCACCATGGTGACCGCGGTCCATAAAGTGCCGACCGCGGTCATTACGCGAAATTTAAACAGTTTTGAGCCCTAAATTCGTCATTTCACACACAGAATTTCCCGAGTTGATCCAGAGTTCCAGAGAGGCGATCCAGAGCTGATTTAAGGAGGAGTTAAAGATCTAAGGTAGGAATCTGAACTTTTAAATCATTTAAGTTTCAATTCTACCGATTCATTCAAATTTCGTAACAAAAATAAGGGTTTTGCGGGTTTTGATTGTATAAGATGATCCGGAACCCTATGAGCTTGGATCTTCCTTCTAAATTGACAAATTATCGATCTAGAACTGAATTTTGGAAGTTTTGACTGTTCATTTGCAGTTTTAGACGAATCCAGAGGGAAGTTGCCTATCTGGAGGATTTTTGGAGGGTGCAAATCGCTTGATAGGTAATAAAACCCAATCTATTCCTCTTTTGAAGTTGTAGACAGTTCTAAATGTGTTCTATTCTTA
>JAJIYU010015746.1:0-12495 GCA_030144865.1 Tinospora cordifolia | reverse complement strand
TGTAATGTATCGTTTACTTTTGCACTTAAATTAAATGGATGTTTAAATTACTCTGATGTGGCATGGATGTCGAGGTTGGACAGGCTTAACGGCGGCTAGGAAGATTCGACTAGATGAGTCAGATCGTTGAGCCGCCGTGCCGGTCGGGTCGCCCTTTGGCCTAGGGGAGGGGTCCCGACACAAGTGGCTATGATTCCATATATATAATTAACACACAAAAGAATAAATATTAAGTTAAAATATATCTGTTATATCACTATTCAATGTCAAGCTGGGTAGCCATAATAAAGAATAACACCAAGTCAATATATATATATATATTTTTTTTTCAGAAAATCTATAATTACACAATTGCTAATATTAATGATATGGCATTTTAAAAAAAAAATCATAAGATTAGCTAGAAATTTAAAGAACAGTTTTCACTTAATTGTTTATGAAATAATATCTTATGTTAGCCAGGAATAAGCTCGTTTTTTAATTTGTACTGATAACACAAAACTTATTTTTAAAAGAAAATAGTTCGTAAGACCATTGGAGATATTCCAATAATGTATTTCATTGGTTTTCGATGATCATGTTTCATGCTTTTCAACACCCTTTCACTGAAATTTAATGAAATATAAATAGAAGAGTGGTAACGATATTGGTCAAGAAGACTGCAACAGTTATTTCATAGTTATTTTTAGATCCAGTCTGGTCATTCAACGCATGACATATGTCTAGATTGGATACGAGCAAGTAGGACCATATGTACATGTCTGATTTATTTTTCTTTTTTACATTACAAATGTGGTATACACAGAGAAAATGATACACTTTTAAGATTGCATTTGTCCTTCTCTTTCATCTTTATTTGTTGTCTTTTCTATTGTGCTTCCCAGTTCTTCTTAGCCTGCAACAAGCTTTTATATGGCATCTGAGATCCCTTCAATTCAAATTGAAACCCCAAATTTATTCGCAGCTTCATCTTCATCCACCACTGAATGTCATTATTGCTAATGGATTGGAAGACTATCTGGATGTCGTGAAGCCTTCTCCTATACATTTCCTCAATGCATAGCAAACACATCCAAATCCAGTGTTTTTTACTTGGCAATGTTATAACCTACTCATTATGATCAGTTGGATCAATGCTTCTCTTATAGAATTGATGCTTAGTCTGATCATTACATCCAATAATGCAAATGAAATTTGGAGTGGTCTCACTTGAACTTATGAATCTGCTTCTCAATCTCAAATCGTGGAACTCCTAATGAAACTTCAATCTATCCATAAAAATAGAATCTCTATTGATGAATATTGGCTCAAGTAGCTAATGTTGGGTATTAATTAAATATGTGGACTTATATGTACATACAATTGTGTATTTAAATACTATCATATAAAGTTTAACTCATTTAATGTGATCAAATAAAGTTTAATTTTGTGGGCTAAAATGCATTTATTTAAGTATAGAGACCAAGATTATAATTTCTATATTTTTATGATGGGCTAAAATATAAAAATTAGTAATTAGGGTTATGATTTGGTTAGTCTATATATATGTGGTTATAGACCCCAAATCACACGTGAGAAGTTATCCATTCTATTTGACATCCCATCATTAGAAAGAAATCAAAAGGGACTAAGTGTTGATTTGAAAGACTAATCATTGACTTTCAGATATTACAATGGATTCAAGTATACTTTTGCATTAATTTTGTATTCTTGGTGATACAACATGAGTAATTTAGTTCAATGTGATGATGTTCGCATTTGAATAGTTCTATCAAGTGGTATCAGAGCAGATTCACGTTGAATTATTGAGAATTAATACTTTAGTTTGATTATTATGAATATATTTATAATCTTGCATTTGGATTTAAACTTCATTTTTTTTTGGGAAGGGGGGGGGGGGGGGGGGGGGGGGGAGGGGGGGGGGAGGTTGGGTTGATTCAAAACTAATAAATAATTTTTAGTGTTTTTTTAATTTAAAGTTTTTAGTGCTCAATGGTTTCATGTTGATTTAAGATTAACAAAGAAATGTTATTGAAAGTCAATGGATCACTATTTTTTTTGGTTCTCTTTCTATTTTTTATTTGAAGGAATATTAAAAAAAAGAAGAAAAAGGAGGCATTCCAGCGAGTTCATCGCTGTCAGCAACAAGTTGACAGCAATGGTCGCTGGCGAAGTCCTTTCAATGATACAAGAACACATATCAGGCAGCCATGGTGGCTGCACAGGCATGGAAAGAAAACTAGGCAACCGCCATGGCTGGCTACTATTGGTGTTAGGGTTTTTCAACCCTAGGTGAATGAGATTGAGGAAAAAGCCAGTTGGGCGGTGAATAGTAATGGACAGTTTCTATTCGGCCGCTGAGTTGAGCATTGAAGGAGAGTCTCTGTTAGGCCGCTTAGCCTAACAACTCATTAACACAAATTAATAGTAATGGTCAATTTCTGTTGGGCCGCTGAGTTGAGCATTGAAGGAGAATCTCTGTTGGGCCGCTTAGTTCAACAATTCATTAACACAAATGAAAAAAAAGGGTTACTGTTGGCCCCAACAGCCCACAATTGTAATTGTGGTGTATGCATATATTTATAGATTTGGGCCTATTACAATAAATAAGGCCTAGCAGTACATTATACCATTTTAATATACATTTAAGACTATATATATATATATACACACATACACACACAAAAGACAACTACGTTTTTTTTTTGGGGCACACGAATATTAATTGCATAATGTTGAATAAAACCAACTATGGGCTCTATTTTTTAATTTATTCATGAAAAAGTGTATTTTTGGTTAATTTTTTTCTTGAAATTTATTTTAATTATTTTTTATGTTGAAACTTTTGAAAATTGTTCAAATTTCAAGAAGTTAAATATTTTGGTTTTATTATGCAAAATTGGTGAATTTGAATTTAAATTTGGTATGATCACATAACATTCGATAGCTAGTTAATTGAAGCAACATGTTGCCAAAGCAACCTCTCTTGTGAAAATTAATCAAACTTAGAATATTTAAAGAATTTTGTAGATATATAATTTATGTGAATTTTGACCAACACAAAGGAAAGTTAGTATTTGGCCAAAATTATATATGCACCTGTGGTAATAGACATGTGATAATTATTCGATGTACCATGTGAATAATGAATCAATCCAAAGAAAGATTTATTGTTCAACATGTTTTATTGTCAATGTCTAACTACTGTACCAAGAATACCACTTACACATTAATATTTCTATCCAAAGGCTAAATAATGATGTTGTGCTAGGTATCTTGTGATGGGCCCTATCATTATTTGAAATCACTGTTTGCATAATGTGGTGCTAATGTGAGCTATTTTGTTTTGCTTCATTTTTTTTTTGTTCTCTATTCAGTTAACGGTTCTACTTTAAATATCTCTACAACCATAAATTCTATTCCAATGCTTAATGGCACCAACTTTAAAGTATGGCAAGAGAATGTATTGATCGTTCTTGGAGTCATGGACCTAGACCTTGCGCAAAAGATTGATCAGCCTACTCCTCTCATTGATAAGACTACCTCTAATGAAAAAGAGAAAATTGAAAAATGGGAGCAATCAAATCGCATAAGTCTGATGGTCATGAAGTGTGCTATTCTAGAAGCTTTTCGGGGCACTGTCTTATACGATTACTAGAGCTAAGGATTTCCTTGCAGACTTTGAGAAGAAGTTTGCCAAAAATGAAAAGGCTGAAATAATTACACTTTTGGAAAGCCTCATCTCAATGAGGTATAAAGGCAATGGAAACGTCAGAGAGTACATCATGGAAATGTCTCATCTTGCTTCAAAGCTTAAGGCACTCAAGTTGGAATTATCCAAGGACTTGTTAGTGCACTTAGTTTTTATATCTCTTCCAACACAGTTTAATTAGTTTAAAGTAAGCTATAATTGTCAAAAGAACTCTTGTTTTCTTAATGAGCTCATCTCACACTGTGCCCAAGAAGGGAAAAGTTTGAAGCTTGATAAGACAGGAAGTGCTCACTTAGCTACTACCGCAAAGGGCAAAAAGAATGTCAAAGAAAGAAAACTAAGGATGTTGTGGATGCAACACCACATAAGAAATAATAAAAGGAAAATAGTTGCTTCTTCTATGGAACTGTAGGGCATGTAAAGAAGAACTGTACCAAATATCACGCTTGGCACGTAAAGAAAGGTATGCTTCTTAATTTTGTTCATTCTGAGGTTAATTTACCTCAGACATATGGTGGTTGGATTCTGGTGCAACAACTCACATCAGTGTGTCTATGCAGGGCTGCCTGAATTGTTGAAAACCCAGTGATAGTAAAAGAAACATTTATGTTGGTGACGACAAATTAGTGGAAGTAGAGGCAATTTGCACTTTTAGATTATTATTAAAAACTGGTTTTTATCCATATTTGAAAAAGATTTTCGTTGTACCGTCTTTCAAGTGGTATTGGACAAATTTGGATTTCATTGTTCATTTGAAAATGGAAAGTTTTAGTCTTTTCCAAAATTTAAATCTGATTGGTATTGGTTCTTTATTAGGCTACAATAATTTATATTTACTTGACATAATTGCCTCTTTAAATGAATCCTTGCATGTAGGTACGCAAAGTTTTTTTTTTTTTTAAATTAACCGATGAGAATTCTTCTTCACTATGGCACAAGATATTAGGACACATCTCCAAAAGGAGAATTGAGCGACTTGTGCCTGATGGAATTTTCAACTCCCTTGACTTCACAGATTTTGATGTGTGTGTTCATTGCATAAAGGGAAAACAAACAAATGTTAAGAAATTAGGTGCTTATAAGACTTCGGATGTCCTAAAACTTATAGATATAGATATTTGTGGTCCGTTCCCTACAACTTCTTGGAATGGTCAACAATATTTTATAATGTTCATAGTCGATGTTTCACAATATGGCTACCTTTATCTCATTCATGAAAAGTTACAGTCCTTAGATGTGTTTAAAAGTTATAAGGCTGAAGTTGAAAACCAACTCAGCAAGAAAATTAAAATTGTCAGATTAGACCATGGTGGTGAGTATTACGACAAGTATGATGGATCAGGTGAACAACGTCTAGGATCATTTGCTAAATTCCTAGAGGAATGCGGTATCGTCCCACAGTACACCATACCAGGTTCCCCTAACATGAATGGTGTTGCTAAAAGAAAAAACAGAATGTTTAAGGACATAGTGAGGAGCATGATTTCTCATTCTACCTTACCTAAATCACTTTGGGGAGATGCACTAAAGACTGCAACACATTTACTCAACAGAACTCCAACTGAAGCAACTAATAAGATCCCTTATGAACTTTGGACAGGCAAAAAGCTTAGTTTGAAGCACTTACACGTTTGGGGATGTCCAGTTGAGGCAAGGCCTTACTAGCCAAATGAAAAGAAATTGGATTCAAGAACTATTAGCTGCTGCTTTGTTGGATATTTTGAGAGATCTAGGAGTTACAAGTTTTATGATTCCACAACTAAGTCCATTTTTGAGATGGGTAATGCTCGATTTTTTGAGGATGCTGAGTTTGCAAGGAGGAAAGGATAAATGGTGTTGTCTTTGAAGAGGAATATATTACTATTCCTCCAATTGCTATTGACAATAATTAGGATCAAACTTCTATTCCTGCCATTGTTCAAGAAGCAACTTTGGATCAAGACAATGTTATTGAACCTACCATTCAAATTCCAGAAGATGTTCTAAGAGAACAAACTCTACAATCTCAAGAATCAATGCCATTAAGAAGATCCACTAGAGAAAGGAGAAGTACAGTTCCAAATGATTACTTTGTATTTCTCCAAGAACATGAGGTTGACATTGGAATGGTGGAAGATGGTCCAATCAACTTCCGTCAAGCTATGGAAAGTTCTAACTCTCATAAGTGGATTGACGCCATGAATGAAGAAATCAAGTCCATGAGGGACAACGATGTCTGGGCCTAAGTCTCATTGCGTGAAGGTGCAAACCCATTGGCTGCAAATGGATATTTAAAACCAAGACGGATTCAAAGGGCAATGTAGAAAGGTACAAAGCACATCTTGTCGCTAAGGGCTTACCACAAAAGGAAGGCATCAATTATAAAGAGACTTTCTCTCTAGTTTTTTCGAAAAACTCTTTTAGAATCATAATTGCTCTGGCGGCACACTGTAATCTTGAGTTACATCAGATGGATGTTAAAACTGCATTTCTCAATGATGACATTGAAGAAACAATTTACGGTGCAACCAGAAAACTTTGTGTCAAAAGATGCAAAATAAATGGTTTGTAAATTAAAGAAATCCATCTATGGACTTAAGCAGGCATCTCCTCAATGATATTACAAATTTTATAGAGTTATTGTCTCATTCGGCTTCAAGAGTAACACGGTAGATGAATGTACGTACCATAAGTTTAGTGGGAGTAAGTACATCTTTCTGGTTTTATATGTCGATGACATATTGCTTGCCAACAATAATACAGGATTATTGCATGAAACTAAGAAACTTTTATCACAAAATTTTGAGATGAAAGATCTTGGTGACGCCTCTTTTGTATTAGGGATCCAGATACATTGTGATTGCTCTCAGAGTATTCTGGGATCATTAGAAAAGAACTATATCGAAAGGGTTCTAAAGAGATTTGGCATGTAATATTGCAAATCAGGTGATACCCTTGTGTCTAAGGGTGAAAAGTTCAGTTTAAGTCAATGCCCCAAAAATGACTATGAGACTAAACGTATGCAACAGATTCCTTATGCATAAGTTGTAGGAAGTCTAATGTATGCTCTAGTTTGTACACGTTCAGATATTGCGTACATTATTGGGATGCTAGGGAGATATTTAAGTAACCCGAGAATGGATCATTGGATAGCAACCAAATGGGTCATGTGGTATTTATAGAGAACAAAAGGACACATTCTCACATATAGGAAATCAAATTAGTTGGAGATCATCGATTATTTTGATTCTGATTTTGCTGGATGCCAAGATAGTAGAAAATTCACCTCAGGCTATATGCTTGTTGGAGGGGATGTTTCTTGGAAGAGTGTTAAGCAAACACTCACAACCTGTTCCACTATGATGGCAGAATTTATAGCATGCTATGAGGCATCAAACCATGGGATATGGCTATTGAATTTTGTCACTAGGCTGCGTATTGTTGATAACATAGAAAAACCGCTTAAATTATTTTGTGACAATAAGTCAACAATTATGTATTCTAATAACAATGGGAGCTCGACGAAATCAAAGTACATTGACATCAAGTTCCTTGTTGGTAAAGAAAATGTTCAGAGCAGACAACTATCTATATAACATATCGGGACAAACTCCATGAGTACACCGCTCATATGGGAGTTATGTTTTTTTGAGTATATATAGTTTCAGTGGGAGTTTGTGCTTAGCTGTACTATAGATATTAACTTGTGTTACAGTTAATATTTGGTTATGATTTATAGATACTTTGGTTATTTTTATTTATAAAGTATTTGGTTATATTTGTCTCTGAACTTACTTAAAATGATTGATTTCAGCAAAGTATAAGTTTGGACCAGTTGGAAATATGCATGTTATATTGATCATGTTGCATGAAATTTCTGTACTAGACATTCATGCTTGATCTATGTCATTTAGTAATTTCAATATATGTAACCATTGATAGGTTTAGTTACGTTCAATGTAACGAATACGACTTTGATCCTATGTTGATATAATGGATGGACCGGATTGTTTTGAAATGCATTCAGTAATGATAGAAAATTTTGAGTACTCATGAGGTTATTTTTGTGCACAATTATGATGAAACACATATAGCCTAAGTGGGAGATTTTTGGGTATTAATTGAACATGTGGGCTTATATGTGAATATAATTGTGTATTTAAATATCATCATATAAAGTTTAGCTCATTTAATGTGATCAAATAAAGTTTAATTATTGTGGGCCTAAATGCATTTCTTTAAGTATAAGTATTTAAGTGTAGAAACCAAAATTATTATTTCTATATTTTTATGATGGGACAAAATATAGAAACTAATAATTAGGGTTACCATTTAGTTAGCCTATATATATATATATGTGGTTATGATCCCCAAATTACACGTGAGAAGTTTTCCATTCTATCTGACATTGCATCATCATAAAGAAATCAAAATGGACTACATGTTGATTTGGAAGACCAATCATTGACTTCCAGACATTACAATGGATTCATGTACGCTTTCGCATTAATTTTATATTCTTGGTGATACAACATGAGTAATTTAGTTTAATGTGATGATGTTTGGATTTGAATAGTTCCATTAGCTAAAAGTAATTTTTAATCATCCGATCTCAATTGGTGAATCAATGAAAATGTGAGATGATCATCTTGTTTAATTTTTTCAAGGTCTCGGAGGTAATTATAATCCTTTAGTCACTTCCCTTCAATGTCGTCTTGTTCCTCCATTACTTGGAGAAGCCTATTATTAGTTACCTAGCCATTATTTTCAGTTTCAACCAAACCACTCAGTTGACATATTGAACATTCCTCAAGCCATCATCTCTATATAGCACATTAGTTCAAGGTGAATTCACGCCACTTTCTTTCGTCTCCTCAACCACTCTCTTATCCCTCACAAGCACTTGGAATCATGAGGAAACCACAAGGATCTGTATTTGGTTCAACTTTTGATTCAAGCAAGCTTCTTGATCTAAACCTAAATGTCAAATCTGCAAGAAATAAGGATGCATGACCCTAGTATACTATCAATGCAAGCTTGCTTGTTATCAACCCACACCTTGTCCTTTGATTCAAAATTAGCCACGAGTTATACCTCTATTAATGACCTTCCTTAGCTCCATGGCACCTTCTTCACCTTCAATGATTGATTTAACTCAATTCATGGATTCTAGGACACCTCACCATCTTAACTCCATATTTTGATGCTCTTCATTGGTCTACTCTATTTCATCGTTCAAATCAAGTGATGGTGGGGAACAATATGTCCATGCCCATTGCTAATGTTGGTACCATACCTCTTAATGCTTCTGTTTTGATCCCTCACCTTTAATCACGTCCGTCATGTTTGTCTTATATCTAAACAACTTATTACTGTTACAAAAATTTTGTTCAAATAATAATGTGTTTGTTGAGGTTTGCCCCACTCGTTTTCTCGTGAAGGATGTATAAATGAAGCAAGTATTCTTTTGGGGATCGCTTAAGCATTGATGATTCGAATTCATGTCCATTTCAATATCATCTTCCTCTACCTCTCAAAATAATCACGTTATTCCAATTGCTCTCTTTGCTTACTTACCTTTAAACTCTTAGGTTTGGGTCATCGGTCTGTTATTGTTTATAATAAAATTTTCCATCTAATAAAAGAATTGAATTGATAAAAGAGTTGAATTGTTATTGATTGATTGATTTACAAAAGATATGCACTTGGTAAACATAAAAAATAAGAAAGTATAAAATATTATAAATATATAATATATTTATAATATCTTATTTAAATAGTAGAATATATTATAATATATTATATATAGTAATGTGTAATATATTATAATATTATATATGTAGTAATATCCCCTCAAACTTAAGATGGTAAAAAAGAAACCATCTTGAACTTGTCAACTAAATTTTGATAATGTAAGTCGATGGTCAATGCAAATGCATCGCTAGCAACAAAAGTAGATTAAAGGAAACACAAGCACAATAGTAGTGCATAAAAAAAAAGTATGGCAGCAAGTAGTAGTATCATAGCAGAGAAATGCGTGAGCAACGATACATGAATAGCATAGAACAACAATAAGTGGCATAGAATAACTTGCAAATGACATAAAATAACATCCAATGGCATAGAACAACCTGTAAATGACATAAAACAACCTATTAAGTCATAGAACAACCTTAAAATGGCATAGGATAACCTCCAATGATATAAAATAGCAAATTATTACACTTGATAAACAAATAAACAAAAAAGTATTTCTCTAATAAAAGCATTAATTGCTCACATTTTTATGAGGTGTCATATGCTTTTTTTTTCTATTTTAAGTTGTTATGTTGGAAGCTATAGTATGATAAATTCAAATTAAATTTTTTTAAAAAAAGTAACTTTACATTTTTATTTTCCTAAATAAGTAAAATATATATTTTTCAAACACTCTTTGGTAGAAAGTTTTTATGCATAATTTATTTTTGGCATTAAAACTATTAATTTTATTTTATTCAATTTTTTTCGTTTAATGCTTAATTTGTTTATTTTCTCTTTATATGTTAAATATATTATTTTAGGTTATTTTGTTTTTTATGTTTAGTGCTTATTAATTAGTTTATTTTATATTTTCACACTAAATTTCTTGTTTTTATTAAAATTTTATTTTTTAGCCTATATTCAAAAATCAAATTTTTTATATTTTTCAAAATTTAAATGTATAAAAGCATGAAGAATTTTCAGACAATTTTAAATATTTGTTAATTTTTCTAAAAGTTTCTTCTTAAATACTAGTTTGTTAATTGTACGCCCTAAATGGTTGTCAAACTTATCAAGCAATAATTAAATTTTTTTTTTTATTTTTAAAGATAGAACTATTGTGAATATTTTTGTTAAAAAAAATCTTGTAAATACAAATCAAGTACTGATGATAAATCTCGTCATTAAGAATTAATCATAAACATAATACTCATTCATAATTTAAAAGTTCACAATTTATATATTTATCTCTAAAAATGTATTTGGAGACGATATTTTTGTTGTAATGTTATGCTATAAAGACATATTCATAAATAAGTGAAGGATTTCATGAATATGCCAACCATTTAAAAAAAATTTGTGATTAGTATATTTGTAGCAAAAAAAAAAAAAAAAAAAAAACTTTTGAAAAGAAACTTACCTTATCTTTTCTTAGAGACATACTTATTATTAAAAACAAATCTTGTCATTATCGTGTGTGTAGCAAATAGTTGCTAGCCTAAAATTTAAAAATTCACGATATATTCACCATATATTTTGTTGCTAAAATATTGTCGGGACCCCTTCCCTAAGCTCAAGCGGCGGCTCAACCGGTACAGTGGCCCGACGAACTCACTCACCACGTCAAGTTCGCCTTACCACTTAACAACCTCTCCAATTTCAACAATGAGTGATATCAAAATAATTTAAAGA
Source organism: Tinospora cordifolia (assembly GCA_030144865.1). Lineage (NCBI taxonomy): Eukaryota > Viridiplantae > Streptophyta > Magnoliopsida > Ranunculales > Menispermaceae > Tinospora > Tinospora cordifolia. The sequence continues at coordinate 1,373 of JAJIYU010015746.1, read as the reverse complement.
TTCAAGTGCAAAAATAAGCAAACATTACGAAGAGTAATCATTGTATTACATATTTGTCTTGTTCAGAAATACACAGTAGACCATATATATATAGACAAAAATGACCAACCTCAACAAAAGATTGAAAAGAAAAAAGGGGAGTTATTAAGGAACTAGACAATCACCATGCCTTTCCCTCTGTCAGCTACCAAAGAACTTGAAATGTTAGTAGAGTAGTGAGCCTAAAAGTCAACATGACTTAGTGAGTAGTTAGAACAACATGTTACCCATAACCAACATGTGACGACCCATAATTTGATATACAAAAATTATCTGGTCTAATGTATAAATTTTCTGAAATTTCAATGGAAATATATGAATTTTTCTCAATTTTTCCTAATTTTGAGTTATTTATTGGAGAAAATTAGAATAATGGGGAAAAATACAATTTTGAGGGAAAAACACATGAAATTATAAGGAAAATGTAATTTCTTGAGGAAAATAATTTTTGGGATTGATTGTTGAATTTTCGGAATAATTATAAAATTTTTAGAGTAACTAATGAAATTTTTGAATGAAAAATGTAAATTTTGGGTAATTATTCAATTTTGGAAGAATTAATTATTTAAATGATGAAAATTGATGTGTAATTAAAAGATTTGATGAAAAGGTGATTTATTAGTAATTTTAACAATTTTAGAAAAAAAAATGTGAAATTTAGATATATATATATATATGTGTATATATATATAAAAGAAAAGGGAATGAAAAAAAAAATCAATCAAAAATCAAAAAAAAAAAAGGAAGGCCCTGGGCAGCCTAGGCACATGGGCCTGGACTGTCCAGGCCCATGTGGGCCGGGCTGGGCTGTGCGCCCAGCCCGCCTGCCCTCTTCCTTCTTCCTCCTTTCTTCTCCTCCTTATTTTCAGCTGAGCAGCAACAGAAATGGCAGAAAATCACCATTTCTCCCCATGGTTTTTGCCCCTTGTTTGGCCTCTGATACAACCACCAACTACCACTAAATTCTCAGTATGTTGGGCACTAACACAAGCAAAAAAGAGTGGACCACGAGCTGCTACAAGGACTCACAAAATCTCCAAATCACTCACACGCACCATTACTGCAAAATTTCTAGCTTGAGCAACCATTTTCTACCTCTCATATCTTCCTCATCCGGGCTCCGTTTTGAGTGATCTTAGAGTCTTCGAAAAGCTCTTGATACCCTCTTCAAGGAGGTGTAAGCGTTTGATCGGAACCACGGGCCGTTTGAAGCAGAAACGGCCGCGAAAACTACTGTTCGTCACTGCAAATACCCAGAAATGTGTGTTGTCCGAGTTTTGCAAGGCTGATATCTCGGTCATACGAAGTCCGATATTAAGGTATTATAGCTAGTT
>JAJIYU010015745.1:0-12536 GCA_030144865.1 Tinospora cordifolia | reverse complement strand
ATGTGTTAAATAGGTGATGAGAATATTAAATATTAGATGAGTATAAATGGACATTTAGTATGCGTGTTAATATGTAAATATATATATATATATATATATATATATATATATATAATGACTTTTACATTAACTAACCTTGTTTTTTTCTCCTTCACTTTCCACCTTGAAGTTCCACTAAATCACAAGGGTGTGCCATGGACAATTGCGTACAACCTCTCCCCCTAAAGTTTCTGACAGTCAACCCATAAACAAATGTGAAAATGACACTTACGACGTCCTCACTTATACGCCCAAATTTCACTCAAAATTTCAAAGCATATAGGAAACTTCGTAATCGGCACACATCACTTCATATAGGAAACTTTGATATATATATATCATGATTAGTAAATTCAAAAATTAAAAAATAAAATAAAATACAAATTCTTCTAATAAATTGCTAATTAATAGTAAATGAGTATTTATTAATACAAATATGGGGATATATATATATGGGTTCAAGGAAAAATAGAAGGGTTATTTAATATATTAGGCTATATGTGAGTTGCAAAGAAAATTTTATAGGTTTATTTAATGCATAAAAGAAAAAAGAAAATCGGTAAGTCTAATTAATTCCTTAAACTATTAATCTACGATATACAATACAGATTCTGGTACTATTAAAAATATATATATATAATGTGTGAGACTTTGAGATGAATCTGACCGAGAAGAATTGGGCAATTCTACCCGTGCGCACTAGAAAGAAAACAAAACCCCAATCTGAGATAAAATCCAAAATTGTGCAACGTCCCAAGGAAAATAGAAAGTTTCCTTGTTACCTGAGCATAAAAACCTATTAAATCTCGACTTCTAAAACTCTATATAAAGGGGCCCTATGCTCACAATCTTTGCATCCCAGCAAGAACTAATACGTCCTTCTTACTCTCTCTCTTCCCATCTGCCTACCTCTTGGAATTCTTTCTCTCTAGGGTTATTCTAAACAGCGATTGGGGTAGAAGTAACAGAGTGATGCAGAAATTTTTTGACAATTAGAGTTGAAATAACGAAGTGCTGCCAAATATTTTCCAACTGATTTGTTTACTGAGCTGGAAGTGACTTCTCAAACCTCCATTTTACTTGTTTAATTTAATGCCATGTTTATGTATGTTTAATTTCAATTTAGTATGCATATTTAGGTTTGAAGAACATGATTTAAATTTTAGATTTGCATGTATGTCATGTTAGTTGATCATGAAACCATGTCATGCTTAGGTTATGCATGTTTAGGTATAAAGCATGATCCATACTATGTGTTTACTTTCATGTTTTGAATGTTTATGTGTTAAACATGCTGAATTTAATTATTTTATTTGTGATTCATGATTATGAGATTTAATGAAAGATATTGAGATTAAGAATCACGTACTGTCACAGTGAACATGAGGATCATTGTGGGTGTTCTTTACATGTGATTAGTTCACATGGGTGATGTCCCAAAATACTTTGAATATGGGTTAGGCCCTAAGTCCAATGAAACTTGTCATAAGAAATATCTTTTCACTCAAGGGAGATATTTTGATAAAGAACATCAAGGGCTTTGAAACCTTTTCAATCAAATTTACAACTGTAAATAAAATATTGTTTGAAATGCCTAATGATTTACAAGTGCTAGAATTTGAATGTGTTGTTAACTTAAATCAGTAATTTGGTTTTTTGAAAAGATCCACTGGGTTATATGTTTACCCTTCCTTTTATTTTTTAGGAAATTGACTTACATGAAAATCATGAATATTAGTTAAGTTTTTTTTTTTTTAATTTAGAAAGTTTTTAATTTCTATATAAGAGTCTATTACCCAAGTTTTGAATATTCCGCTATAATAGTTTTATTTTAAGATTGATTTATGTACTCCACTTTATTAAATTAATAAAGTTTATGAAGTTATTTGATCTCTTATATTGTTGCCTTATTTAATTTGATTCCTGAATTTGAGTTAAGTACTCTTGAATTACATTAAGGCATAAGATAATTGAAATAGAATGTCAAGTTGTGTACTTATAAAGTAACACCAGCCCAGCCTGCCTTGTGGTTAAGTCCATTTGAAAGTCTCGGGGTTAGGGTATTACAAGTGTGGTATTAGAGCCTAGGCTTTAGATGTTTTGGGCTAGAAATAGAAAGTCAAGCCTAAACATGTGTTGTTGGGCTAGAATTAGAAAGTTTAATCTTAAACCAATAGTGGTATTAGATTTAGAAAGTATTACCTCAGTTAGGTTTGACCTGTGCTTTGAGTTGAAATTAGAATGCCCTACCTTCTATTTTGAAATTGAAAATTATTTTGAAAAGTGTTTATAGTTTTCAAAAAGGAAATATATGTTTTGAAATTTTTTGTTTGGATACAAAGACTGCAAGTTGAGCTAATAGTGGATAAACCTTGTCCCAAATAAAGCTAAACATTAATAGGGAGGTTGGTTATCCCGCCCTAGAAAGTACGGTTGTTAAGTAGCCTTCGGTCTCTCCGCCCAATCTGAAGGTTTTCTGACCAACTTGTACAAGTAGTCTGAGTTGAAGAACACCCTTACGTTCTATAAAAGAAAATTAGAAGGTGAATAAGGCAAGAAACTACCCAAGGTGGTATCTTAGCTAGACAGATGTTGTGAATCAACTAGATTGAAACCCTGGGTTTAGGGACGTGACCTTAGGTAGAAACATGGGTGGAACAGTGGATCAAATGCATAAAACTTTAGGACACAGGTTAAAAACTGAAAATGTGTGAGAACAGAATTATTGTTTGGTTAGGACATGAAATTGGGAAGATTCTGTATCTCTGGTTTCTATGTGGTATGGGACGCATAGGAATTTAGGGTTATGGAGGAAGCTTGGACTCGAAGAATGACGGACCATGTTTGGTGAATTATCGATGACTTAGGAAGAACTTGCTTTTCTATGCTTGGTTGGTATGGGACAGTCAGGTATAGTGGGCTCGAGAAACCTTAGTTATTGAGACATTTGCAAAATTGTTTGGGTGTGGCAATTTTCTGAGTGAAAGTCTAAGTGGTAGAGTGGTATGAGATACTTGAACCCGGAAGCTTAGATGGAAGCTTGGAATTTCGCTATGCTAGCATGAACTTGTATGATTGTTTGAAAAGCATGCTTGATTTGTTTAAATGTATGTCATATGAAACCAAATCTTGTACCCAAAAACAAAAAGAACCCAGAAGTATAAATTGTTAGGCCACTAAACAAATCGAGAACCTAGAGACATGAATCTAGAGTCATGATAGTACAAACGTTCGACGAGGAAAATACTGACAAGGTGTTAAATTTGTAGACAATGGCTGGAATAAGAAGATATGCTATCGGATCCACCACTTCTGATGAAACAGAATAGAGGGATCAAGAAATATTTGCTGGCATGGAGGCCCAAATGGAGAATATGATGGATGAAGTTTTTTGGAGAGCTATGGATCAAGTGATGAGGGCTCTACCCCAGATACTCCCTCAGGCAATACCTTAGCCTCAAGTACCTGAACCCATCTAGGTTCAGCAGCCAGCACCTGTGGCCCAAGCTCTCGAACATTAGAGGGCTCAGGAAGATCTGGATGATGAGATTCAGAGGAAGATGTTGATGGAGCTATAGAAGCTCCACCCTTCACAATTTGAGGGTAAAACTGATTGTATCATGGCAGACCATTGGTATCAAGAGATGGAGGAGCATTTGAATGTGTTGAAGGTAACTGGGTCAAGATGGGCGGCACGGTGACACACTACTTCAAGGGACCGGCCAAAAGTTGGTGACGTATGATGAGGATGGACCCTAACATGGATGTTGATGCTATAAGCTAGGAGAAATTCATGAAGATCTTTTACGAAAAGTTTTTTTCGGAAACAACGTTGAGCAAGTTACAAGAAGATGTTGTCCAGTTTAACCAAAGAGAGATGACTGTAGCTAAGTATGAAAGAAAGTTCACAAAACTGGCCAAATTTTTACTATATCTAATTAGGGAGGAGAGAATGAAGGCCAATCATTTTGTACAGGGTCTCAAGATAGAGATCCAAAAGAAAGTGAGAACTCTTGGCCTAAGGACTTACAAAGACGTTGTAGAAAAGACCCTAACACTAAAACAAGAACTCAACCTAGAAAAAAGGTTGAGGGGGAAGAATAAGAGGTCTGGGAATGAAAATGATCAAAGGGCATAGAAAAAAAGTAAGAATGGTGGGAATGCACCACAAAAAAAGGGCAGAATAAAGACGAGTTAAAGGAGCAAGCAAGCAGACAAGGGTTATGTTACATATGCAGGCAGAGAGGCCATGTAGGCTAGAAATTGACTGACTGCACCAGCTCAGACTCCCCAGCAATAGTAGAACACTCGTGGAAGAGGTTAAAACGATCATCCTCAAGTTAGGCAATAGCAATAGAACGCCAATCAAGAGCTAAACCAGGGCCATGGTCAAAACTAGGCCAACATTTTTGTTGTTGAGACTCAGGAAGACCCATCCCTGCAGTGGAAGGTATGTTCCTATTATTCAATGTTGCTGTAAAACTATTGTTTACTCGGGTGCCTCAAAATCATTTATTTCTAAAAAAACTAGCTAATAGGTTACAACTTGTGACAAAAACACTATCCATAACTTTGAATGTGTCCACACCAATAGAGACCACAGCGACTTAACAAAGAATGTGTAGTTGTGACCTAAGGTTTGGGGGTAAACTCTTAACATTTGACCTATGTATTTTACCTTTTTATGGCTATGATATAATCTTGGGGATGGATTGGTTAGATTAGTACCAAGCCTAGAAAATTGTCCTAAGAGACAAGTGACCATAAGCTTACCTTCTAGGAAAACCTATAGAATCAATGGGGATATGCAAAGACTACCGAGGAGTCCAACCTTAGCCATGATGAACTACTTAAGGCAGAAGAATGAGTTCGAGGAATTCTCTAAAGAAGAATCTATTGAACTAAAGAAAATCCAAGACCTAGCAGTGGTTAGTGAGTATGGGATGTGTTCCCAGATGACTTACCTGGACTACCACGTATTAGAGAGTTAGAGTTCAAGATTGAACTTCACCCTGGAACCAACCCTATGTCCATACCTTCTTATAGAATGGCTCTAATAGAATTGATTGAGTCAAAGTCTCAACTAGACAAGCTCAGGGAGAGGATTCATTAGGTAGAGCGAATCACCCTGGGGAGCTCCTATACTATTTGTGTAGAAGAAAAATGGTTCCATGAGACTATGTGTCAACTTCCGAAAGCTAAACCAAGCTATAGTGAATAATAAATACCCTCTACCAAGGATTGATGACCTATTTGATCAATCGAGAAGAGCTACTCAGTTTTCAAAGATTGATCATAGGTCGGGATATCACCAATCGAGAATCAGTGAATCCAACATATACAAGATAGCCTTCAGAACAAGATATGGACACTTTGAGTTCACTGTGATTCCATTTGGTTTGACCAATGCCCTAACAGCATTTATGGATTTAATGAACCAAATGTTTAAACAATATCTTGACTATTTTTTGGTCGTATTCATGGACGACATCTTGATTTGCTCAAACACAGAAGCTGAACACTTGGAACACTTGCGGATAGCGCTGGAGACCCTCAAAAGGCACCAATTATAGGTCAAGTTCAGCAAGTATTAATTTTGGATGAAGACAGTCAAGTTTCTTGGCCATGTAGTATTAGCATAAGGCATCTCTGTAGATCCGAAGAAGGTGGAAGCTATCATGAATTGGAAGCAGCCAAAGACAGTTACAGAGATCAGGAGTTTCTTAGGCCTGGCTAGATACTACAGAAGATTCATCCAAGATTTCTCTAAACTAGCAAAACCTATGACCAAGCTAACCAGGAAGGGAGTTAAGTTCAATTGGGATGAGAAGTGCGAACTATCATTCCAAGAACTGAAAAAGAGATTGACTACAACCCCTATCCTAGTCACTCCAACCCATGGTGTTACCTTTACCCTTTATACAGATGTTTCACTAAGTGGACTGGGAGCAGTATTGATGCAAGAAAGACAAGTAGTCGCTTGTGCCTCACGACAACTGAAGGTGCATGAGAAGAACTATCCTATTCACGACCTAAAGTTAGCAACCATTGTATTTGCCTTGTTGATTTGGAAACACTACCTTTATGGTGAGAAATTTGATCTATTTTCGGATCACAAGAGATTGAAGTATATATACACCTAGAAGGAGTTGAACCTCAGGCAACGAAGATGGATGGAGTTCCTTAAGGACTATGATTTTCAATTACACTACCATCCGGGGAAGGCCAATGTGAAGGCTGATGCCTTGAGTAGGAAATTTAACAAACAAGAGTAAGAGAAGGGTCAGATGTATTAGTTGATCGAAGACTTTAAGTTGGGTGTAACTTTAGATGACAAACAAGCCTACCACTATAGAATGTTTTGCCAACCGGATCTACTACATCAGATTAGGGAGGAAAGAGGCAAGACAAGTGGCTTATAAGCTTGATAGAAGGAGTTAGATAGGGTAACCATACTGACTTCAAGTTAGATGCAAAAAAAATATCATAGGGCTTGGAGAGAGGATTTGCATACCTCAGAATGAACCTAGTAAGCAAACCATACTGGATGAGGCTCATCAAACGAAGTATATAATGCATCCATGCAGAGATAAGTGCACCAAAATCTCATAAAGATGTATTGGTGGAGAGGAATGAAGCGAGACATGACTAAGCATGTCTCTAGGTGCTTAACTTGTCAACTAGTCAAAGCAGAACATCAAAAACCCTTCAAAGTGTTACAACCACTCCCTATCCCTGAATGGACATAAGATAACATTGCCATGGATTTTGTCAGTGGTTTGCCTAAGAACCAGAAAAGAAAAGATAGTGTTTGGTTGATTGTGGATTGTCTCACCAAAGTGGTTTATTTCTTGCCAATTAGATCCACAGACCAAGTTAGTAAGCTGGGAGAACTGTACGTGAAAAAGATAGTAAGGTTGCATGGTGTGCCCAAGACGATAGTATCTGATCGAGACTTTCACTTCACTTCTCAGTTCTCGCAGAGCCTACAAAAGGAGTTGGGTACTAAACTCACCATGAATATTACTTTTTATCCTCAAATAGATGGGCAGTCTGAGAGAATTATCCAGACCTTAGAAGATATGTTGAAATCTTGTTGTAACACCCCTCTTCCCGAGCCCCATCGTCGACATCATTTGACATTCTAATTTTCTTTGATCAATAATCTTGGGCCGCCCAGGAGATGAACCCGTGCTACATTTTCTTCTTCTTAAACCCAAATCAATGAGGGTTTCTGTATATAATAGTCTATGTGCAAAAATGATTCAAGGCATCATAATTCAAATCCTTCATTTATTTATACTAATTGAACTTTTACGAATGAGAAAATAAATCTAAAAAATGAATAAACAATTTAATTTGGGTCTACATGCCCTACATAGAAATAAATAAAAATTTTCAATTAAAAAAAAACTTCTTCGTGCGCTGGTTAATTCCCTGAAATGTGAAAAATAGGGGGGAGAGCTAAAAGCCCAGTAAATCATTTCATCTATTTAATTCATTATTTCAACCAAATAATACAAGCATATTAAACACTTTTAGGGATTAAATCGATTCAAACAATATATTAGTTTAGTCGTAAATTAGACCGGAAGGAATTAACCTCTGTGTTCCAAATCTAGGGAGAGAGATCATTTTTAAAACTCAAACCCTTCTCTATGGAGTGGGATCACACATGAAACTCAGTCTACTTTGGTTCCAAACCTGACAGCCAGTCAAAAAGGCTGGTAACACACGCGGAGAATATCCGTACCCGTGTCGGTACGTAGTTGAGATCTTTATTTTAATCTTAGATTACGTGTGCAATAGCATAGTAAATGAACATTTCAACAGTATTTAAACACTCAAATAGTATAAATGATCATTAATTTTCAATTTCTGATGTAAAAGATCGTACAAGATGCAACTATAGAGCATACTCTCTTGGTCATAAACAGTATTTTAATAAACAATAGCTCTAACAGTACAACATTCATATGGACTTTCGATTTCTGATGTAGAAGATCGTACAAAACGCAACTACAGAGCATAATCTCTTGGTCATAAGCAACATAATAATCAAATAGTATAAATATAAAGGACATGGACAAAATCAAACTAATAAAACAAGCAAACATTATTAAAATCAAAATAATAAATTAAAAGAAAGGAAAGAAATTCACCTCAAGATCGCTTCCTAAAATCTTTGTAGAACTTCGTTGCTACTACCTTTCAAACTATTTAGAATAGCTCAAGAAAAGAAGAACTAGGACTAAGGTTGTTAGGAAGAAAGCAAAGAGAGAGCAAGAGGAATTTCAACTCTTGCTTTGAGATGAATGAAATGGTTAGAATAGGGGGTTTATATAGAGTCTTATAGGGTTAGTTTCGTCATTTTTTGCCTTCCAAATCAAGAGAATTTTCATTTTTAGCTTGCTTTGGGTGGCTAGAAAATTAGGGTTTTCAAATTATGATTTTTTGCATTTTTTCCGTCAAAATTAATGGCTAGAAAGTCATTTTCTTTTGAGATCAACAACCCAAAATGCAAGAAGAAAAAAAACATTTTTTTTTATATGTTAAAGGGGGGGTGGCCGAATTTGCGCACAGCGAATTCGCTGTGTGCAAATTCGCACTCTCATGCGCACGAATTATGTTTTTTATTTTTTTTACTTATTTCTATATATATATATATTAATGTTATTTTTATTTTTTTATTGTAAAACTATTGATTTATACCAATTCATATATCAAACCATATATTAATATAATTTAATAAAACTATAACCATATAACTATAACTATTATACCATTTAATTGCGTATAACTATTTAATAACTGGTTAATTAACTATCATTTATCAATTTATATATATATTTATAACTATATATCAATATATATTATATGCTTAGTATTAATATATATCAATCAATAAAAATGAATATACTAATTAAATTAATCCTATAAAATTACTATAACTTAATTAATCCTACTATATGCTTAGTGTAAATAAATTAATCTATATGCATGTGGTTATATAATGCCCACATATGTACTTCTTCACCATTTAATTAATCACTTAATTTTATGAGTCTATCTTAATTAATTCAAAATAATATATATACAACTCCCAATTAATAAAATGTCACATATATATAGGTACAGACTAATATATACATGTGTCTATATCAATTAAATCGCATACAAAATAATTTGGGGTATTACATTCTACCCCCCCTTAAAAAGGGATTTCGTCCTCGAAATCTATCGATAGGTTACTTGAGTGTTTGTTGATGAATTGTTTCTAACAAACAGTTTTTGGTACTTACTCTGTATTTCACTTTCCAATTCCCAAGTAGCCTCTTCTATTCCATAGTGTTTCCAGAGGACTTTAACTAAGGGAATGTCTTTTGTCCTCAGGCTTTGTACCTTGCGATCTAGGATCCTAACCACAGCTTCTTCATATGTGGCGTCATTTTGGACGTCTACTTCTTCCCATTGAATAATGTGGGAAGGATCTGGTTCGTATTTCCGTAACATTGAAACCTGAAATACATTGTGGATTGAGGACATTCGATTTGGAAGGTCTAACTTGTACGCGCATTCGCCGATCTTTCTAAGTATTTCGAAAGGTCCGATGAATCTAGGTGTTAGTTTTCCTTTGATTCCAAACCATTTGATTCCCTTCTGTGGACTAATTCTCAGAAACACCTTTTCACCTGGTTGGAATTCTAATGGTCTTCTTCTTTTGCCAGCATAACTTTTCTGCCGACTTTGTGCAATGGTTAATCTTCTTTAGATTTGTCTTACTTGATTTGTCATCTCCTATACTAGGTCTAGTCCAATGAGAACATGATCCTCTAACTCAATCCAATAGGTTGGTGATCTGTAGGGCCTCCCATAGAGAGCTTCGTACAGTGTCATCTTTATGCTTGCCTGATAACTATTATTGTAGGCAAACTCTGCCAGGTGTAAGTACTTACTCCACCTCCCTTTGAAGTCAAGGAAGCATGACCTGAGCATGTCTTCCAACGTCTGAATGACTCTCTCACATTGTCCATCCATTTGAAGGTGGAAAGTCGTACTCATTGTGAGTGTAGTGCCTAGTTCCTTTTGTAGACTCTTCAAAAATTGTGAGGTGAAACGAGAGTCTCGATCAGACACTATCGTCTTAGGCACTCCATGAAGGCATACTATCTCTCTCACATAGAGTTCACCTAGTTTACTGACTTGGTCTGTGGATCGAATGGGCAAGAAATGTGCCACTTTAGTGAGGCGATCCACAATCACCCAAACAGTATCCTCCCCTTTCTGATTTTTGGGTAATCGGCTAACAAAGTCCATGCCGATGTTATCCCACTTCCATTCTGGAATTGGAAGTGGTTGTAACAATCCATAGGGTTTTTGGTGTTCTGCCTTTACCTATTGACATGTTAGGCACTTAGAGACATACTTAGCTACATCTTTCTGTATACCTCTCCACCAATAGATTTTTCGGAGATTTTGATACATCTTATCTCCTCCTCGATGCATCGTGTACTTTGTTTAATGGGCTTCGTTTAGAATGGTTTGCCTACTCGGTCCATATTGCAATACACAAATTCTTTCTCCGAGTCTTATGGCAACCTCAACATCCATTCTGAAGCTGGTATGCTTTCCTTGTTGAATCTCTTCGATAATCAATTTGAGCCACTTATCTTGCCTTTTATCTTCCCTGATCTGATGCAGAAGATCTAGTTAACATGTCATATTCTATAGATAGGCTCGTTCTTCATTCAATGTCACACCCATCCTAAAGTTTTCGATTAATTGGTACATTTGACCCTTTTTCCTCCTCCTGTTTGCTAAATTTTCTACTGAGGCGTATGCTACTACATTGGCTTTTCCTGAATGATAACAAAGTTGGAAATCGTAGTCCTTGAGGAATTCCATCCATCTACGCTGCCTAAGGTTTAATTTTTTTTGGGTATAGATGTATTTCAGACTTTTGTCATCTGAAAACAAGTCAAACCTCTCGCCGTACAGGTAATGCCTCCATATATTCAGGGCAAATACTATAGCTACTAATTTTAAGTCATGTGTTGGGTAGTTTCGCTCATGGATCTTTAGTTGTCACGAGGCATAGGCAAAAACCTTTCCTTCTTACATTAAGACTACACCCAATCCATTCTGTGAAGCATCTGTGTACAGAACATATGTGATGCCATGAGTTGGAGTGACTAGGATAGGGGTCGTACTCAATCTCCTCTTCAGTTCTTGGAATGATTGTTCACACTTCTCATCCATCGAACGGAATTTCCTTTCTGGTTAGCTTTGTCATAGGTTCTGCTAATTTGGAAAAGTCTTGAATAAATCTTTTGTAGTATCCAGCTAGGCCCAAGAAGCTTCGAATCTTGGTGACCGTCTTAGGTTGTTTTCAATCCATGACAGCTCCCACCTTTTCAGGATCCACAGAGATGTCTTCCGCCGATACTACATGGCCAAAAAATTTGACTGTCTTCATCTAGAATTCACACTTACTATATTCGGCATACAGTTGGTGTTTTCTGAGTGTTTCTAACACGATCTTCAAGTGTTCTAAGTGTTCCTCTTCAGACTAAGAGTATATTAGGATGTCGTCAACAAATACCACGATAAACTGGTCAAGGTATTGCCTACATACTCGGTTCATTAAGTCCATGAATGTTGTCGGGGCATTGGTTAGACCAAAAGGCAATATTGTAAACTCGAAGTGACCATATCAAGTTCTGAAGGCAGTCTTGTGAACGTCTATTTCACGGATCCTCAATTGATGATAGCCTGACCTGAGGTCAATTTTTGAGAAATGAGTGGCTCCTCTCAATTGATCAAATAGGTCATCTATCCTTGATAAAGGGTATTTGTTCTTTACCTTTGCTTGATTCAATTTTTGATAATCGACACAAAGGCTCATAGATCCATCTTTCTTTTTCACGAACAACATTGGAGCCCCCCAAAGTGATTCACTTGGTTTGATGAATCCTTTCTCTTGGAGCTTGTCTAATTGGGTCTTCAACTTGATTAGTTCTACTGGTGCCATACGGTATGGAAGTATAGCTACGGGTTTGGTTCCAGGTTGGAGTTCGATCTTGAACTCGATGCTTCTAGTTGGTGGTAGTCCAGGCAAGTCTTCAAGAAACACATCTTTATAGTCTTGGACTACTTCTAGATTCCTGATTTCTTTTGGTCCTTTAGAGTTTTCTTCTAAGAGGTTTTAGAGGTCATCATTTTGCTTTAAGTAGTTCAACATGGCTATCATTGGATTCCTAGGCAACTTATGAATATCACCATTTATCTTGAAGGTGTAACACCCCAACCCCCATAATCTTTAAGCATTGGACACGACCACCATTCTCTTAACGGTGGGCTAAACCAAACGGCGGGTTGGGCCGGTGTTACTTTACAAGTGACGCACACTTGACTTTCTTTCTATTTCAATTATTTCATGCCTTAACTTTATTTGACAGAACAAAACTTAAATTTAAGAATTTAATAAGGCAATAATA
>JAJIYU010015744.1:0-12496 GCA_030144865.1 Tinospora cordifolia | reverse complement strand
ATCAATCGAATTTGTAGCTTTAATAAAGTTTAAATTGATAGTAAATTGGGCTTTTAGATAGTTGATTTTTATACGTTCCCTGAGGACGATATCCGGTCTCACCGGTTATTATTACTATTGCGATCCCGTACACTTACGGGGTTGCTAACAAGGTACCACTAATGTAGCAGAGCCTAGATGTAGTTTGTCCTTCAGAGCCACCGCCAATGTAGCAAAGTTTAGATGTTGTTCGTCTTTCAGAGCCACAACTAGTGTAGCAATACAATAGGTATAACTTGTTCAACGAAAAATGACGTCATTAGCCTTTACGTGGCACCGAATGATATCTTGTTCACATATTTTGGGTTGTGTTACGTATTGTTGTAATTTTTCTTCTTGTATTAGTAGGACTTTTCTTTTGTCTTGTTGTAGTAGTAGTGGCTGAAAATTTTCTTAATCTTGATAAATTAAGTTGTGTAGTTGGTATGATGTTTGATTTGTGGGTGGACACGTTTCAGGAAAGGAAACTTAGCATCATTTCTTAGGTTTCTATTTTTTTTTATCATCTTTTGGTCTTTTATATCACAAATTACATGTAATCTTTTAGTTTTTTTATTTTTTTATTTTTATAGGCGATTGATTAAATTGCTCGTTATTTTTTTTTTCAAACAAATTATCTAAATGCCTGTACAAAGTCTGAAAGGAAAAAAAAGTTTTATTTAGTCAAGAGATATTTGTTGATTGTTCAAATGAAAATTTCATAACTAATCTCACTTGGCAATGAAATTGAGCAGCAAAATCTTGTAATAATGTGCATTTTCAAGTTTAGTAATTAATTTTATGCATTTCAAAAATTTTAAAGTCCATACATTTTTTGGAATTCAACTTCTATGGCTGTAAATTTCATGTTAAATATGTTTTATTCCAAATAGAGGCATCTTCAGTATTTAATTTCATTTGATATTAAATTTCTCTTAATCAAATTATGACATCATTAGTATTTAAATTCATTTCCTTATCAATTTTTTTTTTCAAATGAAGGCGTTAGTACTTATTTTCATTCGATTTTAATATATTTTTTCAAATTAAAGTGCCTTCAGTCTTCAACATTTCATAGGTGAAGTGGAGACACTTGTGAAAAAGAAATCATTTCGTAAGTGAAGGCGTCTTCAGCATTTGATTTCATTTGGTATTAGTTTTTTTTTTTCAAATTATGGCGTCTTTAGTATTTTAATTCATTTGCTTATTTATTTATTTATTTTTTTAAATTAAGACATCTTTAGTCCTTTATTTCATTTGGATATAAAATTTTTCTTTCTAATAAAGGCAATATTTTGTTTCATTTTGTAATAATTTTTTTTTTCAAATGATGTCCTCTTCGGTACTTCAATTGATTTTTTCTTTGTAAAGGGTTCATTTTTTTTCTTTTTAGGAAACGTGTATTCATTGAATAATAAATTTGTCTTAACTCAATTTTTTTAATCAAATTAGTTTTTGTAGAAAAAATAATAAATTGGTCTTTAAATTTTTTTGATACTTCACTAAAAATTAGTCTTTACTTTGAGAGTGAAAAAATGATCTCATAGTAAAGACCTTTTTTAGAGATAAGCTAAAAAATAAATTTTTTTTTTCTTTTTTCCTTGTAATGGGGTTTTTTCTTTTTTTCTTGTGAAAGAGTTTTTTCTTTCTTTTTAGTAAATAATAAATTTGTCTTACTTAATTTTTTTTATTAAATTAGTCTTCGCAAAAAAAATTAATAAATTGGTCTTCACATTTTTACGAAGCTTCACAAGAAATTGGTTTTCAGTTTGAGTTAAAAAAAAAAAATCTCAAAGTGAGTACTTTTTAGTGGGAAGCTAAAAAACATAATTTATTTGTTTTTTCTTTGTAGAGGGATTTTTTTTCTTTCTTTTTAGTGGGGACGTATTCAATGAATAATAAATTCGTCATTACTTAAAATTATTTTTTTATCAAATTAGTCTTTGCAAAAAAAAAAAGGTCTTCATTTGAGACTGAAAGTGAAGACGCTTTTTTTTTTAGTCTCAAAGTAAAGGCGTCTTCACTTGGAATAAAAATTTTACCTCAAAGTGAAAGCAGATTGAAAAAAAAAAATCTACTAGTAGTGAAGGCGCTTCAGAAGAAGCCCTCACTTTGAGATGAAAAAAATAGGAAAACAAATCTACTTAAAGTGAAGAGGTCTTTACCAAATATGCTTTCACTTTGAGTCTAAAAAAATTGTGCTCAAAGTGAAGACGTCTTGAGTGAAAAAGACGACTTTCGTTTGAGATAGAATTTTTTTTTACTTATGTCTTTACTTTTGAGACTAAAAAACCAAAAAAATTTCACCTCAACTAAAAAAAAGAAATTTATACTTGCGTCTTCACTTTTGTGACTGAAAAAAAAATCTACTTCAAAGTGAATGCGTTTTCAGTGAAAATGCCTTCACCTTGAAGAAAAAAAGAAATTTCTACTTGCATCTTTACTTTTGAGATAGAAAAAAAACAAAAAAAAATTTTACCTGCATCTTCACTTTTGAAATTGAAAAAAAGTATATTTTTATGTCAAAGTGAAGACGTCTTCACTCATTTTGAGACTAATTTTTTTTTTCTACTTTTTTTGCGAATCAAATAGGGCTTTTAGGTTTTTTTTGATTGCCTTTCTTGTTCTTTCTTTTTCTTTTTCTTCGATTGCGTGATTCCTCAGAAAGAGGAGAGCAAAAATTTTCTCTTTCTTCTTCGATTGTGTGATTCACGAGAAAAGATAAAAAATCTTTTTCCCCTTAAAGGCGTCTTCATTTTTAAGATGCTTTCACAACTGGACTGCCACCTACATGGCATACGTGCTTTTAAGTAAATGATATTTTTGTAATAATTGTAATTTTTCAGGGCAAAAGTCAAAAGCTCAGGGTTCTTGGGTCCTTGTTTTGCTATTATTTGTGAGATTTCATTTTCTTTTGATTTTTAGGCTTAAAACCATCAAGGGTAGTTTTCTTCTTCTTTTTATTAGTTAAGAAAATCAGGTATGGTTTATGGGGAAGTATCCCCCTAAATCCCCCTCTGATCGGAGCAGGTTCTCTTTGAGGAGAACTCGCTCCTTGCTCCTAATCCGTGGAGGTCTTGGGTCGCCCAAGCGCCCCCTTCCCCCCGGTGGTGAGGTAGGGGCACCCCTACCCCTATAATCTAAGTAAGGGAAAACTCTTCTTATATTATTAGTAGTAAACTGCCTTCTCCTATTAAAGCACTCAGAAGTTCATTGTTGATTACACGGAACGAAACGTAAATGGCTTCGGCCCCTATATGAACATGACCACACTACACCTTCTTAAGTCTCATGTAGTTCCGAATTTCAGTTCCATGTAGGATCGTGTCTATTTAGTTTAGTAGTTAGCATAGGACTTTGTTGCTTTTAGGCCCTTTACGGGTGCAGGACATTTAACATATAGTCTAAGGCTTTATCCTAGTTTGGTGATTATTGGTCACTGTACACACTCTCCTATTATATTAGGAGAGTGGGTGCGGGAACTTAAATTATGTGGAAGGCTACTGGATTTGTGGTTATTTTGAATTTGATCTTCATGGAAGATGTAATCCCTTTTGGCTTCTCCGTTAGTGAAGCTATGTAAATCATTGTGTGCTTGGTTTTGAGTTGAGCTTTCAGTTGGATTCTTCAGTTCATTTATAAATTTTGCTTCCACTGTACACGATGCATTATTCACTATCAAAGCCTAATCAAGCTTCCCTTCCTTTCTGTAGTTTTTTTTTTTCTATTTTTAATTAATGGTATGTTTGATATATAAAAGATTTGGTTATGAGAAAATTTTATTTACTTACTCTCTAAGGAAAATAATCACGGTGAGAAAATTTTGGAGTAAGATTTTTTTCCCACTTTTTTTGGTTAATTAAACAATAAATAAAGAATTATCTCAAGGACATTTCAATAATTTTTAAAAAATTTTTGTTTTTTACTTACTAAGGGCATTGTTTAGTGTTTTTATGTTGATATATGTAACAAAATGTCGTGACCCCTTCCCTAGGCTGAAGGACGGCCCGACTGGCACAGTGATTCAACGAACTCACTCATTGAGTCGAGTTCGCCCAATCACTGTTAAGCCCTTACATTCTAATCTTTACGACAGCTGACATTAGAGTAATTTAAACATTCATATTATAAGGTGCGAAAGTAACAAAACATTACATACTACCATGTCTCAAAAGTACATTTTGACCATTAAATAATTACAGACATACAAAATATGACCGACCTCAGATAGAAACAAAAAGAAAACAGAGGACCACTCCGAGACTAGGCTATCACCACGCCTTTCCCTCTATCGGCTGTTGAGGAACCTGAAATGTTAGTAGAGTAGTAAGCCTAAAAGTCAACGTGGCTCAGTGAGTAGTAAAACTAGCATATTACCTAACCGGCATCCAAAAAAACAATGCATGTATGCATGAATAGTGACGGTGAAACTATTTCTCAAGAATCATGGTATGTTACAAAAACAGTTATAATCAGTGCAACAGTTGAAGAAAAACAGTTTAAATGCATCCAGCTCAAAATTATATCAAGACTAGGATTCAAATCATCAAGTACAATCCTATGGTCATCGTTCAAGGGGGTGAGGAGTCAGGCATACCGGCCACTCAAGTGGGTCAAGGGTTAGGCACATTCATCAAACACTCTAATCCTGCGCTCGGTCTTCAAGTGCCGTGCTCAAGCGGGTCTGGGGCTAGGCGCACTGATCATATGTCCTAACCCCGACGCTCGGACCTCGAACCTAAATCAATCACATCGTGTACCCTGACCTTGCGCTCGGACCTCGAGACTATGGTCTCCCTATCAGTGTACAACTACATATATTTCGAATCATTCATTGTAGCTCAATGCGAGAAACCATTCAATTGATGACAATTTCAATCATTTTCCATGTAAGGAATAAGGTTAAGATAATAACTGAATTAAATTACTCACCTCGGGTCCTGCGCAACGATGTCCCCTCGACACTCGGCCCAGTCCCCCGATCTACACTCAAATCTGCGTTATGTTAGACCCAATTTTAGTTCCTCATGAAACACTGTTTAATTCGGTCCTACTATTCCTAATCGATCTCAGTCAATTTAAATTTGAATCGGTCAAACCTAGTCAATCGGTCAAACTTGGTCAACTAGGTCAGACTCGGTCGACCTAGTCAAAATTGGTCAATTTAGTCAAAATCAAGTCAATTGGGTCAAAATTTCTAATTTTTAAAACTTAGTTAATTCTAAGCCTTTTAGTTGTAATTTGCGCAGCAAATTTGTCAATTTTTTTGCGGTCAATCCAACTGTTGGATTTATGCGAAACTTTTTAGATTTGATTCAGACCCTTCAAATATTCACCAAAATTTTATGTTTCTATTTTTAGACTTCATTTGACACGTTTTCCAACTAAAATAACAGGAACCTCCAATTCTGGATTTTCCTTTCTATCTATAGAGTAGAGTTTCTGAATTTCCTGTGATCAATCCAACCATTGGATTTGTGTGAAAATTTTCAGATTTGATCTATATCATTCAAATGTTCCCCAGAATTTTGGTTTCAATTTTTTTGAACTCATTTACTATGGTTTTTGACTAGAATCATAGAGATGCTCAAATTTGGTCCTATTTATTCTAACTGAGCAGCAAGACTCACAATTTTCCTGCTGTCAATCTGTATATCGGATTTGTGCGAAATTTTCCAATTATGATATAAAATTCCTAAGGTGTCTCTAGAATTTTTATTTAGAATTTTGGACCCCGTTTAGTATGTTTTCCAATGGTGATATCAGGAAATTTTGGTTTTCTAGATTGCATATGACAAGCAGTCAAAAGGCAACTTATTTAGCCCCCTTAGACTTATTTATTTGAGACCAAATTTTTATACAACATTCCTAGTTGTTTCATGAATGTGTCCTCCAAATTTCGAGCAAATAAGACATGTCTAAGTATTTTTAAAAATTTATAACAGCAAGCACAAAATTATGGTATCATGACAGATTTTTCAAAAATATATCGTTAGCTATTTTTCAAAATTATGGTATAAGACATGTCTAAGTATCAGATTAGCGTGTCTGGCAGCCTACTTCGACGTCTTTTTTGATGTGCGTCAAGTACTCATTAGCTATTTTTCATAAAATAGAAAATGAAGTAAACATAACAAGCTTTAAAATGAGCCATAATACGTCAAGATTGGAGTTCGGATGACTTAAGAAATTGCCTCGCAAATTCAGCCAAAACACAATTTCTCTGATTTTCTAGGTTCTGCAGTAGCGAACAACCCCCCTTCGACGCCATTTTCGACATGTTTCAAGAGGTTAGTTCGTGTTTTTCATAAAATAAAAGTTGAAGTAGACATTATAAGCTTCAAAACGAGCTATAGTACCTTAATATTGGACTTCGGATGACCAAGAAATCAGCCTTGCAAAACTCGGACAACACTCATTTCTGGGTTTTTGCAGTGACAAACAGAAAAGTTCATGGCCGTTTCTGCTCCAAATGGCTCGTGTTCGTGATCAATGGCTTAGATCTCCTTGAAGAGGGTAGTCTGAGCTTTCCAACGACTATGAGAACGTCCAAAATGGACTTTGGACGAGAGAGATATTGAGGTTGGAAGATGGCTCGTCCAAACAGATTTCTGCATAAAAAAACAGATTTTGTGATGTTTGGGAGGGGTTTTGTACGAACCAAAACGTGCCACGTGGCCACCCACGTGCCGGGGGAATGGTTAGGAATGAAGGTTGCTTGGTCAGAGTTCACAGGGTGCAGGGGTGGCGTGCCGGCGATGTCCACTGGTGGTCCAAAATCAGGTGCAAAACCTGCTCCTGCTATGCTTGTTGCAGAGAGTTGGTGGCTGGAAAGAGGATGGAAGAAGGAAGAAGAAAGGAAGAGAGGAGAAGAGTGGCGGGCTGGGTTATACGCCCAGCCCGGTCCACATGGGCCTGGGCAGTCCAGGCTTATGTGCCTGGGCTGCCCAGGTGGTCCAACAGATTTAATTAATTTTTTTTGTATTTTTATTTTTCCTCCTTTGTATATATGTATATATATATACACATTTTTCATCATTTTTTTAAATTATTAAAATCATTTGATTTATCATTCTTTACCAAAATACTCTAATATACACCATTTTCATTTTTTTATATAATTATTTTCTAAAAATTGAATTATTCACCCATAAATTATATTTCTCCCAAAAATTTTATTAATTTCTCTAAAAATTTCATAATTATTCTGAAAATTCAATAATTAATTTCAAAAATTATTTCTCTCAAGAAATCACATTTTCTTTATGATTCCACATATTTTCTTCTCAAATTTGTATTTTTCTCCATTATTCTCATTTTCTTCAATAATCAATTCAAAATTAGAAAAAATTGAGAATAATTCATGTATTTCCATTAAATTTTCTAAAAAAAACATATGGAAATACATATTCACAAATACGGGTCGTTACACAAAAGACCTAAAAATATATTAATGCTCAAAAGGAAGAGGCCCAAAAAAAAAAAAAAAAAAAAGAAACTAGAACAAATTTTAGTAGAAACAAGAAATTGATTAGGTAGAATGCCCCGAATAGGAAACTTGCCCAAAAATCCAGCAAACCAAAACCTCTAGCTTGAAACGCCAAAATAACAGTGATTCCTTTTATCCGGCTGGTGATGATAAAACAAGATAGAGCTACCATGAGAGCTTACTAAAGAAGAAAAGTCTCTAGTGACTTGGTTTCCATGGAATGAAACATGCTTGCAACTCTCCAACTCCTGCGATGGACAGGATGAGTGAATATTGATTTGGTTAGCATCAGCTCCACAGCCAGTAGTAGTGCAATAACTCCTCTTCGAATCAAATTTGCTTCACCATCAAACTTGTCACGACCAAAACCACAAATAGATTATTAATCAGGACGCCAAGCAAAACTTGATTAGGATGGGTTTTGATTAAATGATATGCCAAAATCCAAAAACCAAGTATTTATATTCATTCATATGACCTTGAGGAGACTTACAGATGGGAACTGAAGATCTAATAGGTTGAGAGAAAAAAATTAGCCAATTCTGCAAAATGATGACTATTATTGATTAATTTTTTTTGTATTTTAAACTTGACATTATGAACATGAAGGCTATTTTTATGCTTCCACCAAGGCCACAAGATAATTGCAATCCAACAATGCATTTAGAATCACCTCCAAGATGAATTTTCTTCAAATGAATTTTCTAGGGTGAAGCAATTAAGATAACTTATAAATATGACATTAATACAGATCAATTCCTCGCACCAACATTTAGATGTAAAATGTTGATGTAGTACTCAAGCTTGTTGAGTCACAACATAAGTATTTGGGCACGAATGACTAAATCTCTACTTAAATCACATAAAGTGGGTTAATTTTTCAAACTAAAACAAAAACTATTTGAAATCTCAACATTTTTTTTAAAGAAAAATAAATAAGTTTTGTTTCATTTTTATATCTGTAATTGCAAGAATCGAGACATTACTTAACATTTTTCATATTCTTTTGGAGGCACCATATTACATCCCACTAGTTCACGTAAGTAATAAATTAAAGAAAAGATTAATAATTAAAACTTGAGATGACATACTAGTTCAATTTAACATACTGATTTAAAAGTCCCCGTCAAGACTCTAATTCATAAATTTACAAACATTAATGAAAACAAAATAAAGTTGGCCCCATGGCCTTGCTCCAAAAAATAAAACAATGACTAAAATAATGAACAACTATTTGGACCTATATGCCGCAACTAAGGATAATAAATAAATATCATTCTTAAGATGACCTCATCAATGATGACTATTACTAGATGATATACTCTACACATACTAGTTAGCATGATCACTCTTACTGGTTATCTCAAAATGAAGGATTTGTGTGAGTTTAAAGAGCTTAATGAATCGTACACTATACATCTCATGCATTATTTAGGTTAAAATATCATATATGCAAACATTCAACAAATATTATGCTATTTAAATATTCAATTAGTTTTCAGTTGTCGTTTTGACGGAAAGGACTATTCTTGGTGTTTCCATCTCATCAAAATATCTATCAGGCAACACACGCTAGTCCATAAGGGAATTAGGTACACACTCATCATTTTGTAATTGAGAACTAGCGACACACCCATCATTTTGATCATAATCATTAGAAACTAACTCATATTTATAGGGAACACCCACATTGACTAGCTAGTGATCCACCGCACTGGTACGTAGTTAAATTCATAATTTCATTTATTTAGTGTAACATTTATAACTTCTTAAGTCTGGGATGTGCAAAATCATGAGAAACATTTGATCATTTATACGTTGTCAAACAATGTCACTCAACATGCTTTCCAATATATATATATATATGTATATAGTGCAGACATAAAAATTATATAATACAAGCGTTAGACAATATGCACAAGAAAATACACCTAAATATTCAATAAAAAAACATTAATTATATTCAACATTTAAAACCCAAATAAGTTAGAAGTATCATTCCACCTGAACCGCTTAGTCCTAATTGTTCAGGATTCAAGGCATGTGTTGCTCCCAACTTATGCACCAATATTTGCATATAATTCAAAGATTCCATTATCATATTATTCTATTTATATGAATAAATTGTGTTATGCTTATAGATTGCATGCTATGGTACTTGAATACATGCTCCATGATATATATATATATATATATATATATATATATAGTGTGCAATCCGTTATGTGTGTGTTGTTACACTTGTTGAGGGTACAGATATGGTGTGTGTTGGTTGTACGTGAAGAGAAAATGATGGTAGTGAGCTTACGTGTGCAAGAGAACTAGTGTAGTTGTTATCTTAATCTCAATTGACCAAGTCAATGATACTCTTCCACTACATCTCAATTTCCAAATAATTACATATTTAAATCTGGAAGATCGCGTCCCATATGATAAAATGGTTAATTTAATAAGCTATATGTTAATATGTTAGGTAGAAAATAGGTTATAGATGCATATAACAATTGATTATCAACATTGATATGTTATCATGCAACTTGGGATGATTACCTCCAATTCAAATTAAATTTCAAATTTTAGCTATAATATCTAATCCAAAACCCAATGTGCTTGTTTTCTTGGACACTTGGCCACATGTGATTGAACCATCATAGTTAAGTTTAACTATCTTATGAGATTAAATCTAAGCCCTTAAATTTTATCATTAAAATAGTTAATTTCATTAACTCATTCATAAGGTAACACTTGTTACTTTTCCATTGGTCATAATTCTATCTATTTTGATGTGTCAATTAATAGAAACTTATTATTTAAATTTTTTCTATATAAACTATTTATTTATGTGACAAACATACTTTTTTTTTGTAAAATTTTATTTAATTAGTTTTGATCACTTTTTATACCTAGGTACATTTTATTATATATATATATATATTGTCGGGACCCCTTCTCTAAGTCAAGGGCGGCCGGACCGGTACAGTGGCCCGACAAACTCGCTTACCACATCGAATTCACCTAATCATTGTTAAGCCCTTTCCAATCTCAATCAACAGACGATATCAGAATAATCAGAACACTTAAAAGCAAAAGTAAGCAACATACAAGCGGAAAAATTTCATTACATATTAGTCTTATCCAAAATACATAAATGACCACTTATACACAAACAAGAAGTGACCAACCTCTAATTCAAAAGACCAAAAGAAAGGGGACAGGAATCGTCAGGGAGTTAGACGATCACTATGCCTTTTCTTTTATCAATCATTGAAGAACCTGAAATAGTGATAGAGTAGTGGGCCTAAATCCATGTGGCTTAGTGAATAGAAAGATTAGCAGGTCAACCATAACCAATACTCCAAAACAATGCATGTATGCATGAGCAGTAAAAATGATATGACATTCGAAAGCATGACATAGTATGAAAACAATTATAAATTTTTCAAATTTCCTGTGATCAATCCAACCTTTGGATTTATGTAAAAATTTTTAGATTTAATCTATTCTTCCCAAAAGTTACCAGAATTTTATTTCACAATTTTTGGACCCAGTTTGATATGTTTTCCAATAGTGATATCAAGGCATTTGGTTTCCTCGGACTGCATATGACAAGCAGTCACTAAGTGTTTCGATTGAACTACCTTCCAAACTCAAAATGCTCTGAAATTTGGCATGTATATTTGAGACATATCCCATGACCTTTTCACCAAATTTTAGCCCAAAAATGATCATTTTTGGTCACTCAATTGACTCTTTACATTGTCAGTTTTGAAACAGATTTTCAATTTTCCAATTTTTCTAAGCTTTTTAAGTGCCAAATTTCACTTCTCTACAGCATTGATCCGAGGCTTTTCTCTGCTGGTTTTAAGGGTTCTCAGATTCCAAAACACGAATCCACTAGGTCTCGTTCAAAACATTAAGCAAGCATAACCCTAACCACTTTTAATTAAAAGTTTCAACATAGCAACCTAAGCAAATTTTTCAGAAAATTTACTAAGTCTTAGAATCCTAACTGACAAGGCACATTGGTAAGAATGGTAAATCATATTCACATAGGGTTATGGTTCGAACTTTATACCTTCCTATAGTCCCTAATGTAAGCTTTAACCACTCCAAAGCTCGGCCTGATTTGATGCTCCTGTCTACTTCAAATGGTGGTTCAAATTTGCCTCCAACACAACCTTCCTGCAAAACTGCTGTCACAGTTGGCGAGCAGTCCACTTCGACCCTGTTTTTGACACACTTCTAGAGTTTATTTACTATTTTGTACAAAATAAAAATTAAAGTAGATGGTTCAAAGTTTACACCGAGCTATTATACGTCCAAAACAGACCTTAGATGGGTTATGAACCGGCTCCACGAAGTTCGAATCAACACTCTTTTTTTAGTTCCCGGGTTTCCAAGTGTTGATCATCACGTTTTCTCGACTGGTTTTGCCTCTACTGGTCGTGCAACGGTGGCCGAAGCTTGTAGGGACTTGAAGAGGAGTGTGAGGGCTTTCCAATGAGTGGTCACTTGCTCGGTTTGGCTTAGGGATGAGGGAGAACGAAGGGGTTGAAGTGGTTTGTCAAACATGCAAAGAAAATAGTAACAGTGGCGGTTTTGTTGCTTGGTTGCATGCCTTCCCACAGAGCAAAGAGGTGGCCACATGGCCATCCACATGGCTCTTAAGCTTCCCTACATGGAGCACAAGTGGTTGCTGTTCATGCTCTGCCCGGCAGAGTTGCCAAAGATCCAAATATGGGGGCCAAAAATGGTGTCCCTGCAGTAGTTTTCTCGTTTGAAAAGAAGAAAACCAGGAAGAAGAAGAGGAAAGAGAAGAAGGAGGAGGGGGTGCCGGGCCGCCATGTGCGTGGGCCGGCCCAGCACCAGCCCGGCCCGCACGTTTAGGTATATAAATGTAAAAATATAATGATTTTTAACATGTTCTATATTTATAACGTTTAACACACATTGCACAAAACTAATCCTATTGAGTTGCATTTAGTTCTA
>JAJIYU010015743.1:0-12493 GCA_030144865.1 Tinospora cordifolia | reverse complement strand
AAAAAAAAAGTAAATAGGTTAACTTATAATCAAAATCTACTAGATTTTTTTTTTCACTTAAAGATGTTCTTACACAAATTTTTAATTTTTATAAATACAATTCGTACACTCCCATTAAGTAATAATTTATATAATAATAGAAATTGTAATTTAATTGGTTTTTAATTTCTAACTCAAAAGATAAGACTAAGTTTTTAATATTAACAAAAAAAAAAATTATATACAAATAAAAGTAGACACTAAGTTGGTTAGATTCACCCTCTATCTAACAATAACAACACATTAATGCATACTGCTTGTTATTGTTAATGGCCTAACAATAATAATTTAGAACCCTATAAGTAGAATAAAAGGGTTTAAAAACATATCTTGTTGATAATATCACTAAGGCATCTTTAACTAGTGCCAAGATGGCACTGTTTTTAATTTTTTTTAATTTTGTGTTTTTTTTAAATTATGATTATAATTTATAAATTTTAGCTATATTTCTTATATTTAATTAAATACTATATTTTTTACTATTTTTATTATTAACCTTTTTAAAACTCTTTTTTAATTGTTAATTATTATTATATTTTTAATTAATTATTGCATTATTAATTATTTACTTAAGTTTTGTAGTGTATTATTTATTAATAAGTTAATAATTAAATATAATACTAAGTAAATATGTTAAATAAAATTTATTTTAAAATATATATTTTTAAAAATAGTAGAAAAAATATTAAAAAAAAGATAAAAAGATTATTTTGATAAAATTTTATGTGGAGTGAAAAATAAAATAAATGGGTTAAAAAAGAAATTATCATTTATTGAAGTAACTTGAGTAAATTACCGATTTATTAACCATCTTAAACTGCATCTACACACATAATGGACAAAGATTCAAATATCAATACCCTCTTTAAGGTAATCTCATAACTAGCGCAAAATTTTCAAATATCTGTCAAGTATTAATTTATGGCAATGAGAAAATAACATCCTCGAACGATCCTTTCGATTAAAACGACGCTGATCTCGAGGATCCAGAGATAGTGTCGTGCAGAAAATGAAGACGGTGGGCCTTGAGAGCGACTTATAACTGACAATACAGTTTCTAGGAGGCAAGTACAACAGGCAAGGGGTGCCGAGAGTGGGCCAAATGCTCGTTTACAGCAAAATGAGACCGAGATTTTGGCTCTCACTGTTCAAGGACAGCAAAACCGCCCTTCACGTGCTTCGCAACTCCACCAAATGCTTGCACGTTCCTCTGTATTCCTGTTGGCTCCTCTTCCCTTTTCAGACCACCGAACCAAAATAAATAAATAAATAAAATTCTTCCTTCTTATTATCTAACATTTTCAGATTATCTCCGATGTGGTGGTGGTAACTGTCAAATCCCATTACCGAGCTGTGTGTTTCCACCGACTCTAGGGCGAACTCTGACAAATTCTACTTTTTAAGGAAAAAAACACGAACAGATTCCCCCGTCAAAGGTTTCCATTAGTATTATTAATGTAGATTTTGGCTTGAGCTTCTGGTTAAAGTATTGTTCCTTTTGCATTCCCAAGTATATGAAAAGCCCACAAAAATAAGTTGGAAGGAATTTATTTTATTTATTTTTATTAACAGTGGCCTATGGCTAATACAAGAAAAATGAGGCTTCTAATTACTTGACTAAACTTACAATAATAATAATAATGATTATAATTATTATTTTAAAGAAATTAGGAGCTTTCCCATTATTTAAATAAGCTGGTCTTCGTTTATTTTGGAGCTGAGAACTGGGGATGATTGACATTTTTCTCTTATTTTTATTTTTATTTTTATTTTTTCTTTGAAGTACTGATTGCATTTTTAAATGTATGGTTTCACTTTCACCTAAAGGTTAGGTGAGAAAATGAAACAGAGAGAGAGGGAGGGATTGGGGGGTTAAAGTGGGTCCTCTTATTTGAACCAACTCCTCCAGGTTCCAATGGTTCTCCTCACTGCAAAAAAAATGTTTTTGTTTTCGTGAACCAATTTTGCTAGCTGCACGTGATTCTGTACCTTATCCTCTTATTTCCTTATTTTATTTGGATCTGTCACTGTTACACTATGGTAATCATGGCGTCTTGTATTCCTTTCTGCATTTTGAGGCTGAACTTCTTCTCAAACCAGTAATTTTGTTCTCTTTTTAGTAGAATATCCTGGTGTTTTTCGAAAAGCACTTCAACATTTGTCTCTCAAAATCTCCGTCACATTGGATTGCGTAAGTTGATTATACAATTTTTTTTTGGGCATTTGCAGCACATGCTTTTAGCTCTTGAGCCTCGCACGAAATTCCATCTGGGCATTTTGTATTGAAATTTATGTAATCTCTGTTTGTATGTTTTTCAGTTCAGATCTGCCAGTGCCCGGGGATCGTGAAAACGAAGTTTCAGTTAAAACATGGATCTTGATCCTGGAAAATGTTGGGATTCTTCAAAGGTTTGTTCTTCCCTTCACTCTTTCCAGTGTTTTCCACTAAACTGGTTAATCGATGTTGAGTTTATTGTAATTTGTTTGTGTTTCCGTTGAGAGATTTGTTGTGGGCATGTTTGATTAGTGGTTGGTTTCAGCTGAAAATAAAGAACAATTCAGTAAGTTATGTTTTGAAATTGCATTTTCAGAAGCGTTCTTGGAAGAACATTTTACTGTTAGCGTATCAGAGCCTTGGAGTGGTATATGGAGACTTGAGCATCTCCCCTCTATATGTTTACAAGAGCACATTTGCGGAGGATATTCATCACTCTGAGACGAACGAAGAGATCTATGGCGTGCTTTCTTTTGTGTTTTGGACTCTAACTCTGGTGCCTTTATTCAAGTATGTTTTTGTGGTACTTCGTGCCGATGACAATGGGGAGGGTGAGTTATTAGTGTAATAACTCTGAATTGTCTGTTTTGTCTTGAATTTAACAAAAAATTTGGATTGAAGTCTTTGATGCTTTTTTTTAGGTGGCACCTTTGCTTTGTATTCTCTCATATGTAGGCATGTTAAAGTCAGCCTTCTACCAAACAGACAGGTTGCTGACGAGGCGCTTTCTACCTATAAAGTTGAAAACCCTCAGGAGACTAGAAACAATTCAAGGGTAAAAGTTTTACTGGAGAAGCATAAGAATTTGCACACCGCTTTGCTAGTCTTGGTTTTACTTGGCACTTGTATGGTTATTGGTGATGGAGTACTCACTCCAGCAATTTCAGGTATTCTTCCTTCTAGTTGCATAAGTTGTTCATTTTCAGTTTCCTTTTGATTTTAGGCTAAGATATACATATATATGCCTTTGGCAGTTTTCTCTGCAGTCTCGGGCCTCGAGTTATCCATGTCCAAGGAGCATCGTCTTTGTAAGCTCTTCTTAACTTATGTTTTAGTCAATAACTACAAGTTCAAACTATGGGCTTTTCTCTTTATCTATCAATATCTACTTCAGATCATTCTAATATGAAGAAATCTGTTAGGATTGCTTTTTCTTTTGAAATTAATGCGAATGCACCATCAGCATGCTCAATCGTAACACATATTACACAGCAAATTTAAGCATAGAAAGCAATGCCATAATCTGGTGGAACAGCTGCAGTGCACATATTCCGTTATCTTGATTACCATTGAATTTTGGGTTCTCTTTCCCTTTATGTTTGCTATGAAAAAACGATAAACCCCCCAAATTAAAGTCTAAGATGCTTCCATGGGACAATTTGGGGGTTTGTTTCCGAGCAGAAGTTTCAGATTATAATCAATAAAGGATTAAAGGGAAGTTAGGAAACCTTGTGATAGTGGTTGATAGCTCTTTAAAGTCCTTTCAACTTTTAATGTTTTCACCTAAACTTCAAGACTTAAGTGACTTTAGCCAAGGTTCGAGACTTTGGTTTTCACCTAAACTTCAATCCGAAAATTTAAATTAATTTGAAGAAGTTCGAAAAGTTGAAGAGAATTTCGGTAAAAATTTGTCAACTTGGTGAACATAAAAGAATTTTTATATAAATGATTGAATATGCATAATTACTACTAGATATGATGCAAACAAACTTAAAATAGACACTTTTGATATATGAAAGTACAAATATAATTATTTGGAACATATTTTTTACCTTTACAATGTTTAACGCACGTTGCACAAAATTAATCTTATGAATTTGATGAATTTGAAATGATGGCACTTAGTCTTAGTTCATTTTCTTTGTTTCAAATTTTAATTTGTGGTGTTATGTTTTATGTACACTTTGCTAATCTGGATTTTATCATGTCTAGCTAAATTTATTAATTTATTATTCAATTATATATATATTTTCATCTTCTCTTATAAGAGTAAAGTAAAAGAAAACAACTTTATGAACATTGCAAATTTATTTTGAAGTTTTTGTCTTATTTGAATTTTATTTACTTATTTGCGTCTTTTCTTATCTTTTTGGTAAAACATATCAAGTTATAACTCATTAGCTTGTTGAAATTTTAAAACTTATATTGCTATTTTTTTATGTAGTTGAAAACAATATATAATTATTAGTATTCCTTGTTTTCCATGAATAAAATAACTTTTTTACTTCTATGCCAAATTTCATCGATTTTGTTGAATTTTATCTATTTTTCTCAAGATTTTGCATTTTTAAATTAAAAATGGAAATTTTGTCGAAGTTTATCGAATATTGTTAGATTTCTTGAACTATGTCAAATTATTTTAGCAAATCTTTTGTAAGTTCTATTTTACATCTACCTCCCACTTTGATGGTAAAAAAGGAAAATGATTCATGGAAGTACACTTATTTTTGGAGAATTTTGAACCATGCTTATAAATAATGATTTCAGACATTGAGATTCTACATTCCTGAGTGGAGGAGTCAAAGTGTTCAAAATTGTTGTTTGAATTAGTTACTGTAGTGCCTTTTCATATAGGAGTGGGAGGGAAGGGGGATGTTTGAAAGGTTTGTGTCACGATCATAATCTTGTAACTTGTCAATTGTCATGTCTTGAGAACTTATAACTAGTGATTTTCAACACTGAGATTCTATATTACTGAAGGGAGAAGTCAAAATGTTCAAAATTGTTGTTTGCCTAAGTTACCAGTAATGCCATAATATATAGGAGTAGGAGCGAAGGGGGATGTTTGAACGGATTGTGTCACGATCATAATCTTATAACTTGTCAATTGTCATGCCTTCACAACTTAAAGTCCTTTCTTACATTCAACATGACTTGGAATACAAGGGGGCAGTAATAAGAAAGCATATATATATATGTGTGTGTGTGTGTGTGTGTGTGTGTGTATCAGTCCTGTATGTATTAGACCAAATCCATTCGATTTATAAAAGAGATCAATGCCTTTTGGGTCCTTATTTATATCATATTAACAACCAATGTATGGTTGAAAGAAAAAAAAATCTCTATTTAATAGGACTTCAGATGTTTGAAAGGATTTTATAACTTGCTCATTGTCATGTCTTGACAACATGAAGTCCTTTCTCACATTCAACGTGACTTGGAATACATGGGAATTGATGCATAAACATGTCTTGTGCATGGCAGCAGGCCAGGCCCAACTCACAAATTATCAAAATCTTGTGTACTTTGAGAAAATAGGAAGTATGCATCTCCTTTTCATACTCTGCTGTATAATCCATTTTTCTGTTTAGCAAAAATAGTTTGGTCAATATCTTCCCTTTTAGCATAAGCTTGATTAATGGAGTATTTCTATAAATTGTGGAGGCTGTTTGTAAGAAATAAATTGCATTTTCTTTTTTATTGTTTCTTTTATTTTCCTCTTTTCGTGCCTCTAACAAAGTTGCTGCTATGTTTTTGCTTGCAGATGCGGTGGTTCCAATCACTTGCTTCATACTAATATGTCTATTTGCACTACAACACTACGGTACACACCGTGTTGGCTTCCTTTTTGCTCCAATTGTGCTGACTTGGCTACTATGCATCAGTGCCCTTGGTTTATACAACATATTCCGCTGGAATCCACATGTTTATCAAGCTCTTTCCCCATATTATATGTACCATTTCTTGAAAAAGACCAAAAAAAGTGGCTGGATGTCTTTGGGTGGGATCTTGTTGTGCATAACAGGTAAACTTCATGTTTACTTCTGCTAGTGTCTAGAACAACCCAAGTCAAGTTTCATTAATATTATTACAGCGGGATTGGATTCAAACATGATGAAAACAAAGTTTTTGCATGATGGAAGATGTTTAAGGATCCATTCCTCTATCCAAAATTACAAAAAAAAAAAAGGAGAAAAGAAAAATTAAGGCTCCTAACTAAGAGTCTTTAAGAATTTATGGATGTAAATTCTGCCTGTAAGTGTTCATTATTGAAATGCAGTGGAAACATCTTGATTTGCAGGCTCTGAGGCAATGTTTGCTGATCTTGGTCATTTTTCATATCCTGCAATACAGGTGCTTCCCCTTTATTATTATTATTATTATGATTATTTGATTTACTTCTTTTTATTGTGCTTTATACATCATATAGTTCTGACTCTTGCCCGAAATGCAGATTGCATTCACTTTTCTGGTCTATCCTGCTCTAATTTTCGCATACATGGGTCAAGCAGCTTACTTGTCAAAGCACCATGCATTAAATACCAGTTACCAGGTTGGCTTTTATGCATCAGTTCCAGGTATGCCATTTGCCATTCTTAGAACAATACATGCACCATTGTTCAATGGTTAGTCATTTTAAGGTTACAGAATTCAACAGTTGGCACATTGCTAGCAAGAAGAATATGTTTTTAGGGACTTCTTGTCCTTAAATTTAAAAATGTTAATATGCAACTTTGGCATGGAGCAATTTTTCCTTAATTGATGTCATACTCCCATTTGGGTGCTCACTTTTTATCTCATTTATGTTTACTGACCTAAGATCAGGTGTGGTTATTTGGGTCTAGTAGAGATTGTATCTTGGGTGAAATTGCTTCATTGTTACTGTGGAGTTCATTTGGTAGCATGCTCTTTACGGACGGAAGTTTGAGTCAAAATGTTTCAATGCAGAACACCTGAGGTGGCCGGTGCTTACAGTTGCTATCCTTGCTTCAGTAGTTGGGAGCCAAGCAATCATTAGTGGGACATTCTCTATCATCAACCAAAGCCAATCACTTGGTTGCTTCCCCAGAGTCAAAGTTGTTCATACCTCTGATAAGATACATGGACAGATCTACATACCTGAGATTAATTGGATCCTCATGATTCTGTGTGTTTCTGTGGCTGTTGGGTTCAGGAATACTAAACACCTCGGAAATGCATCAGGTATACTCCTGCAGTATGTTTTTTTTTTTTTGGTTTCTCTCGAACAATTTTAGAGGCCAGGAGCATGGAAGTTAAAGTGATTATGTTGTTTTTAGCATTAAACATCAATGCCTTTGGTCTTGTGCTTAAATTTATCTAGTGTTTGCCAACAATATTATTGCAATTAACCAAACCCTCTCGATTCTTGCAGGGTTGGCAGTGATGACGGTAATGTTAGTCACTACATGTCTCACTTCATTGGTAATCGTTCTCTGTTGGCACAAACCTCCCATTGTAGCTCTTGCCTTCTTACTCTTCTTTGGCTCTATTGAAGCACTCTACTTCACAGCTTCACTCACCAAGTTTCTAGAAGGGGCCTGGTTTCCCATGCTCCTAGCTCTTATCTTGATGACTGTAATGTATGTGTGGCACTATGCAACCATAAAGAAGTATGAGTTTGATCTCCACAATAAGGTCTCCTTAGATTGGCTTCTAGCATTAGGTCCCAGCCTTGGCATTGCTCGCGTCCCGGGTATTGGAATAGTCTACACCAACCTTATCTCCGGCATTCCAGCAAACTTCTCCCGCTTTGTCACTAACCTGCCTGCCTTTCATCGAGTGCTCGTCTTTGTCTGTGTGAAATCTGTGCCTGTACCTTATGTTCCACCAGCAGAAAGATATCTCGTAGGACGTGTTGGGCCCCCAGCTCATCGATCATACCGCTGCATTGTCCGCTATGGTTACCGAGATGTTCATCAAGACGTAGACTCCTTTGAATCTGAGCTTGTTGACCGGCTAGCTGCCTTCATAAAGTTCGATGGGCGTCGAAGCAATTGGACAGATTCAAGAATGGAGGAGAACTGCTATAGGAGCAGTGAGTCAACTGGTGAGTGTAGATTAACAGTCATTGGGACAGTTGAATTCTCGGGTCCACCAGATTTTGAAATAGAGGAGAGCGTTGAACCTGCAAGTGTGTCTGTTGGATTCCAAACAGTGGATAGTGTGAACGATGTGATAGAGATGGAATCGGTTGGTGCTGTTGAGAGGAGAGTGAGATTTGCATTGGACGAGGTATCAGACGGTGAAGGGCGGCAGAAGATGGACGAGGAAATAGTGGAAGAATTGGCAGATTTGTGGGCAGCACAACAAGCAGGCATTGCTTTTATACTGGGACAGTCACACGTAAGGGCAAAGCAAGGCTCATCCTTCCTGAAGAAAGCAGCCATTGATTTTGGGTATAATTTCTTAAGAAGGAATTGCCGAGGGCCTGATGTGGCACTCAGAGTGCCGCCGGTGTCCCTTCTTGAGGTTGGGATGGTGTATGTTGTGTGAGCGTACATACATACATGCGTTCCTATGTGTTTAATTGTCTTGGCCTTGCAGTATAACTTGTAAAAAGCTTGCAGCTAGAGACTATGCATCTTTGTTACATGGGAAAGTACAGTAAGTAATGACCATCCTCAGAGGCCCAACTGCTGCCTGATGGGAAACGTTCGAGCGGAAAGCTAAAAGATAAAATGGAAGATGCCATTAATGAGACTATACATATGAAGTATATGGTCCATGACAATGATCCACATGTTGGTTCATGGTTTACTAGTGCATATAGCACTACTGTGTATGCACTGTTACTATAAGATGATGATTATCATGATCGTCATGATAGCGCATAAATAATTAAAAAAGTAGTAGGTGAGGTATTGTCTTTATTCCGAGTATTGCGTTTTAATTTTTAATGCCATTATTCTTGTGCTCATTGTTATGATATTCAATATTATACTTGGCCGCCCTCCCATTCACTAGCAATATAATGGAGTGAGATCTTAGCAATGCAGAAAGAAAGGATAGAGTTGATGAAAAACCGGAGAATCAAAGATTCACATCGAGGCCATGTAACATCAAACGCCAAGCGTTATCCTTTTCCTTTTAGTCTTTCCAACAGCAAGCGTCTTCAATAACCTTTTGTAGGGAAGGCACTGACAGAAATTAAGATGTAGTTGTTATATGATAAAAAAAAAATATTTTATTTTTATTTTTGATTTCAAAGAGATGAAATTAAAATGAATCTTAAGCCTACACACCTAGTTCGCTTTAAGAAACTTTTCAGATTATTTTATCTTATGTTATCAAATTTCATTTTTATTCTATTATATTATTCCTCTATTCAAGTCAATTTCATGGAATCTTATCTTATAAGAATAACATAAATCCTTTATTGCTCGACATAGACTCTAATATAATATTTAGATTAATTATATCTTAACAGCCTTCATAATTCAGATTATCCAAAAAAAATTAATATATCCTCTTCTTTTATTTCTTTTTAGACATTGAACATGTTTGTTAAGAATCTTAATATGTGCTCCTTTATATGAACTTATTATTAATTCTTGATATGCATGTACATAGTCTTTTCATCTTTGTAAAGCTACAAACAAACTTGTGTGCATTAAAAAATGGGAGTCGTGGTTTATTGGAACCATTAGAATATTGCATGATACTCCCGAACTTGGAAGATTACATATCAAATTGACTAAACTCCAACTTCCCCCAAAGAACACCCAATAGCACTGCAGTGCTTTTTCTTTTCTTTTTTTATTTATTTATTTTTTTTTATTTTTTTATTTTTGAAATGACTAATTTCTTCTTCTTTTTCTTCATCTTTTTTAATTTCATGTTATCTCTTTTACATCTATAAGGCTAATAGCAATACCCTCCATTGATTGATTTCTGCATGGACGATGATCAGTTTATTCTTACAGATTCCATACTCAACCGTTTCTTCCATATCAAACTTCCCCAGTTCCCCTTCCGTGTGGAAAGTACAGGTTCCGAATGTTTTGACGAAAACATTGAGCGTCTAACACGCTGTAAGGAGTTACACAAAGGGACAAAAGGAAAAAAGAAAAGTCAAAATTTTTAAGTAATAAAACTTGGCTTGACGAACCAAAGTAGCATTTAGCTGAGTGATTTCCATAAAAAAGCCAAACACCGAGTCTTAAAGTGCTTGTCTAGCCGTCCCATTTTGCACTTTGTTTTAACTATGTAGTCTCACGCACAATAATGTGTGATGTTGCTCTACAAGTGGATGACTTTGAGCGCACCTATCACGCTATATGGCGGATGACAGCCCATTACCTTCTCTTCGATCCCTCTCTTTTCAACAACCCATCATGTTACATGATCAAATCAAAAATGGATTTTTCCCTGTGTGAACGCTACGAGGAAGACTCGTCCCCATCTACAAAATAATATATATACCTATTTTGTTGCTTGTCAGTTTGAAATCATCAACATTCTCATAAAGATCTGCGAAAATTCCCTATTAGGCCAAGTGGAGTGTGTCACGGGCAGATGCTCTGTTTCTAGCACTGTTGTTCATCCCAAGCAATATGGCCTTCGGCACTGTTGTTCATCCCAAGCAATTCATCCGTTTCTTTCTCCTTTATGCTTCTCCCTTAGCATTGTTGTTATTACTACCTCAAATCTGTCTCTGCCACGGAGAAGCAGAAATATTCACTGAGAGCCATCGGCTTAACCATAATTTGGATGGGCATGTTGTCACAATCGCCTCTTTACTACAAGAAAATACAACTTGCTCCACCTCAAGCTCAAAAGGTTTAATTCACGCTTCTTACTTTTTTCATTTGTCAGTTCTTTTTTTATAATGTATCTGAAAGTAAATATATCCAACTGATGGTCGCTTAAACACCCTCGGAATGCATAAATCTTTCTGTCCCAACAGAGCATTAGTTGTTCGGTTTTCTTTTCCATGGAAATGGCAACTGAACTCTGTTTCATTGCGTTAATGCCTTTTAATCAGAGACTGATAAAAGAAGTTTTTAACTGCACGGTTGACTATTTGATCAGGTACCAGCAGCGAATCATCGCTTACGATACTTCACAGGCACAGCCCGTGCTTGGGACCTTCACTAATGCACAGCCGTGAGAAGGCGGCAAAATCACGGGAACAGCTACTGAAACATGTTCTTCTCCAAGATCAAAATCGCGTGGACTCGCTTCAGCTTTCACTTTCCAATAAGGTGGATCAAATAGAAAGAGCCAAGAAGACGATACTCCCTGCTCATTCAGGCAGATCCCTCGGCTCTGCCAATTACGTTGTTCGCGTTGGCTTCGGTACACCCAGAGAAGATCTGTCTCTTATATTTGACACAGGCAGTGATTTCACTTGGATTCAATGCGCGCCCTGCGCCAGAAGCTGCTACGACCAGCAAGACCCAATTTTCAGTCCTTCAAAATCAACATCTTATTCTAACATCAGCTGCAGCTCTAAACCATGCTCTCAACTCCGCTCAGCCACCAGCGTCGACCCACAGTGCTCGTCATCCACTTGCGTATACGGCATCCAGTACGGTGACCAGTCTTTCTCTGTTGGGTTCTTCGCAAGCGAAACCATAACTCTCAACACCGATGTGTTTCCCAATTTCTTCTTCGGTTGCGGTCAGAACAATCGCGGTCTCTTTGGTAGCACAGCGGGTTTGATTGGACTGGGCCGAAACCCGCTGTCGTTAGTATCTCAAACCGCGGGAAAATACGGGCAATTTTTCTCTTACTGTCTTCCTTCCACTAGTAGTGCAACTGGGTCCTTGACTTTTGGGAACCCCGGGAAAATCTCGCCTTCAGTTCAATTCACTCCTCTGCTATCAAACTCTAAAGAACCATCATTTTACTTTTTGAATTTTGTGGGAATAAGTGTTGGAGGGACTCAACTACCAATATCAGCTTCGGTGTTTGCCACAGGGGGTACAATTATAGACTCCGGAACCGTTATAACACGGTTGCCTCCGGAGGCTTACGCGGCACTTCGCACGGCATTCAGGAAGCTTATGGCCAAGTATCCTTTGGGCAAACCGCTGTCAATTCTCGATACTTGCTACGATTTAAAAGGATACAGTAGCATTACGGTGCCAAAGATAGCGTTGTTGTTCGGAGGGAACGTTGCCGTGAATGTCGACGGTTCTGGAATCCTTATTGCTGCGAGCCTTTCGCAAGTGTGTTTGGCTTTTGCGGCAAACGAGGACGCCGGGGACGTGACTATATTAGGGAATATGCAACAACAAAAGCTAGATGTGATTTACGATCTGGGCAAGGGTAGGATTGGATTCGGCCCGGGAAGTTGCAGCTAATATGTATACGTATCCAAGAAAGAAATGGTAACTGAATACTTCAGTTTCAGCTGATTATCAACGATGAATAAATAGGATTCAGAAACGGAGAATCCGTTTGCAATATTTAAGGGTGAAAATGACAAGTAAA
>JAJIYU010015742.1:0-12533 GCA_030144865.1 Tinospora cordifolia | reverse complement strand
ATAGGACGAAAGCTGCTGCCCTATCTACCCGTTGGTTACTCTGATCAGGTGTATTGGTGTTTTCTTGGATTCCTTCCATTATCTACAAGCCAAAGCCACTTTAGTATCCCATAATTTCTTAAAATCTTTAAGATTAACTTATTTTATTTATTTTAAATTTTTTGACAAAATTCTGGGGTATTACACAAGGTGGCATAGTGGATCATAAATAAAAGCTTTTAGGACATAAGCTAGAGACTAATAATAAGTGAAACAAAATGCTAGATTGGTTTAGACATGAGATCGAAGGATCCTGTATCCTTGGTTTCCATGTGGAATAGGACACAGGAATTTGGGGATATGGAAGAATCCTGGACTTAGAGAACGACATACCATGTTTGGTGAGTGATTGGTGGCTTTGAACGAACTTTTTTCCTTATGCTTGGCTGGTATGGGACGGTTAAGAGTAGTGGGACATAGAAAGCCTTGGACATCAAGACACTTGTGAAATTGCTTGGGTATAGTAAAATCTCTAGGTGGAAGCTTATGTTGATGGGCAAGAGTGGTATAGGACGCTTGAACTCAAAGGCATGGGTGGAAGCTTGGAATCTTGCTATGCTAGCATGCTATTTGTAACGTATGTGTAACACCCCAAACCCCAAGAGACAGGTTCAAACTCAACCACAAGGCGGGTTGGGTCCAATGTTACATTTACAAGTACACAACTTGCATTACTTTCTATTATCTCAAGTCTTATTATTTCTCAATGAGCACACAACCCAAGTAATTTAATTCTAATTTAATAAGACTATAACAAGAGAGAAATTCAAATAATGAAAAGGGGAGTACATAACTCTAAAATTTAAAAGTAAAATTCAGCGGCAGTCTTTAATTCAAAATTTGGGGCATTATGCCCTTACTAGATAAACTTTCTAAAAGGAGACTTTCAAAAAAATTCATAGTTTTCATGAAATTAAATTTCCTAAAAAATAGAAGGAAGGGATGAGCATATAGCTCAGTGGATCATTCATCAAACTACTAATTTACTAATTCAAATAAAAAGTACATCCAATTTCAATCAATTACAAGCATTAAGCATTTCAACCAATATCTTGTTAGTGTTGTATATTTGACCAAGAGGGGTTTTTAATCTCTTGATGTTTTTATTAAAATACTTATATTTTGGGATGGAATGACAATTCATCTTGTCACATTCCATTGGAATTAAGGATCAAATGTCCATATTCCAAGTATTTTAAAACACATTCACACTTAGTGATGTTACTCATATACACTAAGTATATGCAAAGAACACCCATAGTATCACTTAGACTACTATGATGGTATGTGATTATTATCTTCACTTTCTCATATTTAATGTCAAATAAATATGAAACAAGATCATAATAATTAATATCAAAATTTAAATAATCAAGAGAACATGGAACCATACATGACATGCTTAAAAATTCAAAAATAAGCTTAAGCATGGTTTCTAGGCATGTTATGCTATCATGTATGAATTAAAACATGAAAACATGTTAAATTAAAAAGAAAACTTGATCAAACATGCTTCAAACTGAAATATAAACATGTTGAAAACTTGATCAAACAGGCTTCAAAGTGAAATATAAACATGTTGAAAACTAAAAATAAACATGAATATACTAAAGACTTAAAGTAGTAAAGAAGGAGTTCTAGAAATTCCATCCACCTTAATTCGAGTTTCTTTGTAGAATCCGGCAGAGGTTCCCCTTATCCACCACTTTTAGAACTTCTAATCATCAACAAAAATACTTCAACAACTCTCTAAAATACTAAAACAAGAACTTCTCACACAAAAAAGAAAAGAGAGTAAGAAGAGATGCTAAGAAGAAGGCAAGAACAAGCAAAGAGGGAAATGTCAACTCTTTGCACTGGGATGAGATGAATGTGAGCAAGAAGGGATATTTATAGGTGTTTATAACTACAAGGGAGGCAACTAGGGCAGCTCACCATGTTTGGATATGTTTCCAAACTCATAAGGGGATGGTTTGGGTGAGAAAGGCAAGTGTGTTCATGGTTGGCAAGTGGACCACTAAGGTTTCCAATCTAAGTGTGTGCAAAATCTTTGAACCTTATTTGTTTTTTTTTATGTGTATGAACATACTTAAAGGTTTAGAATACATTCTAATCTCTCTTGGACATCCTCTATTAGTAGGAAAACATTCTAATATGTTATGATTCATAAAATCAAATAAGTTTCTAATATGAGCACACAAAAATAAATCTTTGGAATGTTTCTTATTTTCCTTGGATTCTCTCCTTTTTCGACTCCACATGTGAGCATGAGACAAGTTTTTATTTTTTGATTTTTTTTTCTAGGCGGAACCTTTCTACATCTCTTTAAATTAGCCACTCTCTTTAAACCTCTATCTTGGGTTTGTTACATGTGTGCCCGCACACACACTTATGAGAGATTTTATATTTAACCTTAGTATACATGATCATTTATCTTGATACATGGAATCATTCTTCATGGTTTCTATAGGTGTGAGCATACTTGATCATTTACATGGCACATGGGATCGTTCTTCGTAGTTTCAAATAATGGACATGTTCCATGGAGCTTTGGGTAGGATAGGGTGCACATGATCATGGTGTTCCACCCATGTGGCTTGCACATGTTAGGGGTGGCCATGACTTCATGGGTTCACAAAAATCAAATAAAATTTAATATCTCATTATTTACATGAAAATATGATTTACATCCTATTGTTTTGGAATCACATGAATCTCATGCACATTTTGAGGTGTCGTTTGTCCCAATGTGATTTTCTCTTAAAAACTTTCCTTATTTAAGACCCACTGAGGTTACAAGGCAAATGAAAATTCAAATCTTGGCCAATTGTTTTGATTTTCGGACATGTCATTCATTATGTTAGTTCATGTCATTTCATTTTGTTTTGAGTCATTTAGATCACCCAAAGTACCCTAAATGACAATTCTTTCTAATTTGGACCCCCTGAAGGGCGTTTGGCAAATGAAAACCTTAACCTCGACCAATTGATCTAATTTTTGGATATGTCATTCATTTTGTTAGTTCATGTTATTCCGTTTAATTTCAGGTCATTTCGATCCCCTGAAGTGCCCTAAATGACAAGTCTTTCTAATTTGGACCCCCTGAAGGGCGTTAGCAAATGAAAACCTTAACCTCGACCAATTGTTCTATTATTTTCATATGTTGTCTCCTTAGTTGGTTCATGTCACCTTACTTCATTTCAAGTTGTTTTGGGTCCCTAAGGGGCACTAAATGAAAGTTTCGAAAACCTGCCAAATTTAGCCTCGAAATGAGGTCGATTTCATTTTGCAGCCAAATTTCACTGAATTGATCTTGAAATTCATTTAATTAAATACAGAGTTTTTAAGGTATTACAA
This sequence comes from Tinospora cordifolia, assembly GCA_030144865.1. Classification (NCBI taxonomy): domain Eukaryota; kingdom Viridiplantae; phylum Streptophyta; class Magnoliopsida; order Ranunculales; family Menispermaceae; genus Tinospora; species Tinospora cordifolia. The sequence continues at coordinate 9,137 of JAJIYU010015742.1, read as the reverse complement.
CCTACCCGCCTATATAAATTTTGTCCTTGAAATTTGTACATAACTAAAGAATTTTAGTGAATAGATGTGGATACTTGGTCTTCATCTCACTTTTGAGTTCCCAGTTAGCATCATCCACCTCATGATGTTTCCACAGTACCTTCAATAATGGGATATCCTTCGTTCATAGACTACATACATTATGGTCGAGGATTCTGACTATTGTTTGCTCATAAGTAGCATCATCTTGAATATTTACTTCCTCCCAGTGGATGATGTGAGAGGGGTCAGGTTCGTATTTTCTCCTATTTCCTTTAATGTATAGGACACAAGAGCTCATGTAACACCCCAACCCCCATATCTTTAAGTAGTGTACATAACCACCATTCTCTTGACAGTGGACTTAACCAAATGGCAGGTCGGGCCGGTGTTACATAACAAGTGACACTTACTTGTTCTTTTTTTTTTCAATATCTCGTGCCTTTGTATAAAAATTCAAGAATATAAAATTTTCACTTTAATAAAATCAAGGCAAATTAAAAGAGATAAAAAAAATTCAAACTATTTTATTCATAATAGAAAAAATAATTGAAAGTACTAAATTTCTCAAAGAAAAACTAATTATTACAGCGAAAAAACTTAAAAAAATACTTGTCAGTAGAAAAACATAAAAACTTTGGGCAACATGCCCTTAAAAATTTTAAAAAATATAATAAGGTAGAAACTATCTAAGAACTGTTCATATTCAACAGCTCCATAGGTTTCATGTTCCTAAAAAAATAAGAAAGGAAGGAGTGAACACATAGCCCAGTGGATCTTTTTCGAACAACCATCTTTCATATCCAAACTCATAACACAATCATAATTTAAACACTTGCAATCATTAGGCGTTTCAAACAACAATTTGTTCAAGTCGAGTCTTAGACCAAAAGAGCCTTTAATCCCTTGATGCTCTTAACTAAGCAAACAGGGCCCACTTGGCATCAACCTGTTAGTGGCATGTGCCGGCATCAACCCGTTACACATGGTGACCCGCCAGGTAATGTGGTACACGACCCTCAAGTACTTAGGTCTGAAAACCGTATGACCTAACTCATATAAAAAGAACATCCATAGTGTCGCCTTGACCACTATGATGGTACGTGGTTATTATCACCATCGTCTTAGATTAGTTCTCATATCATGATCTCATAAAATATACATAGTCAATTCATGAAACACTCATAAAACATGCATCATACTTTAATTTAAAAGGGAGAAAAATAGAAATTTTGAGTTTTTCTTGGATTTAAACACCTAAATTCTCTACAATTTTGTACTTTCTAATTTTAAGGGGAAAATAAGTATTTTTCAAAATTTTTTCAGAATTTAAAAATTAATTTTTTGTATTTATCTCGAATTTTTGGTATTTTCAGCTAATTTTTCGATAATTTTTGCATTTTTTGTATTTTATATTTTGGCTTTTATTCGATACCTTGGATCGTCTTCAAGACACGCATACAGATCTAATCAGAGGGTTGGGATTAGCAAGCGCTGCAGTGTACCGTGCATCTTCGCGATCTTCATTCTGCGGCTTTGATTGTGGTCGTCCAATCTTCCTCAATTGTTTCTGTTTGTTAGATCTTTGTTATTCCGTGCGCTCGGGTGTTGGTGTGGATCGTCCTACAGCCGTCGGATCGTGAGATCAGATTTATATCTATGGTTTGCAGCCGTTGGATGTGTTTTAAGTTTATTCTTTTGATTTTTTAGCCGCATTTCTTGTTTTATTTTTGGATTTTTGCCAAATCTTGATCCCAATTGACTTTCTAATCTTGTTTTCATAAAAAATTGCATATATCTTTGTATTTTTGGCTATGATATCGCATAATATATATTATATTCATATATTTTCTCCCAAAAATTTGTTAAATTGATTTTATTCTTCATTTGGGTAAACTAGGACTTACCAAATTTTTCATCCGTCAATTTTGTATAATTTTCTAAATAAAAATTCAAAATTTGATATGATTTTTTCCAGATGTTACAACCTACCCTCCTTAGAAAAATTTTGTCCTCGAAATTTGTAGATATTTAGGTATTTATTGTGAACAGATGCAGGTACTTGTCTTCATTTTGCTTTCGAGTTCCCACGTGGCTTCTTCTACCCCGTGATGTTTCCATAGTACTTCACTAATGAGATATCTTTTGTTCTTAGATTCTGTACCTTGTGGTCAAAGATTCTGACCATTGTTTCCTCGTAGGTAGCATCATCTTGAATATTTACTTCCTCCCAATAAATGATGTGAGAGGGATTAGGTTTGTATTTCTTCAACATGGATACATGGAATATGTTATGTGTTGAAGTCATCCGGTTTGGTAGGTCCAACTCATAAGCACATTCCTCGATTCTTCTAAGTATTTCAAAGGGTCCGACAAACCTTGGAGATAACTTCCCTTTAAATTCAAACCTTTTGATACCCTTCTGAGACTAATCCTTAGAAATACTTTGTCCCCAACTTGGAACTCTAACGGCCTTCTCCTTTTGTCAGCGTAGCTCTTTTGAAGACTCTGTGCAGTAGTCAGTCTCCTTTGTATTAACTTGACTTGGTTGCTCGTTTCTTCCACCATGTTTGGCCTAGTTAATACTTGATCTTCAAGTTTAGCCCAACAAGTAGGTGATCTGCAGGGTCTTCCATAGAGAGCCTCAAATGGAGCTATTTTTATACTTGCCTGATAACTGTTGTTATAGGTAAACTCCGCCAAGTGTAAGTACTTGCTCCAATTTCCCTTGAAGTCTAAAATGCAAGATCTCAACATATCTTCCAAAATTTGGATAACTCTTTCAGATTGACCATCCATCTGAGGGTGAAAGGTTGTACTCATGGTAAGCTTAGTACCCATCTCCTTCTGGAGACTCTGCCAAAACTGTGAAGTAAAACGAGCATCTCTATCAAAGACAATAGTCTTCGGTACACCATGAAGTCTGACGATTTCTTTCACATAGATTTCTCCCAGCTTACCGACTTGATCTATGGATTTGATTGGCAAGAAGTGAGCTACTTTGGTGAGGCGATCCACTATCACCCAAACGGTATCTTCTCCTTTTTGGTTTCTGGGTAAACCTCTGACGAAATCCATGGCAATGTTTTCCCACTTCCATTCAGGGTAAGGGAGTGGTTGTAACATTCTAGAGGGTTTCCTGTGTTCTGCTTTCACTTGTTACATGTTAAGCACTTAGAGACATATTTGGCTATGTCCCTTTTCATTCCTCTCCACCAGTAGGTTTTCATGAGGTTCTGGTACATCTTATCCCCACCAGGGTGCATGGTATAATTAGTTTGATGGGTTTCACCAAGTATGACCTGCTTGCTCTGTCCCTGCTGAGGTACACATATCCTTTCCCTGAGCCTTAAGATGTTTTCAGCATCCATCCTGAAGTCAGTATGCTTTCCTTGCGTGACTCCTTCAATTAGTTGAGTGAACCACTTGTCTTGCCTCTATTCGTCCCATATATGATGTAATAGGTCCGGTTGGCAAGACATATTATAAAGATAGGCTTCTTTCTCGTTAAGGTTTACACCCAACCTAAAATCTTCAATCAACTAGTACATCTGGCGTTTCTCTTCCTCCTATTTGTTGAACTTCCTACTCAAGGCATCGGCCACCACATTGGCTTTTTCTGGATGGTAGTGTAGTTGAAAATCATAGTCTTTCAAGAACTCCATCCATCTCTGTTGCCTGAGGTTCAACTCCTTCTGGGTGTAGATGTACTTCAAGCTCTTGTGATCTGAAAACAACTCAAATTTTTCGCCATAAAGGTAGTGTCTCCAAATCTTCAAGGCAAACACAATGGCTGCTAGCACTAGGTCGTGAGTAGGGTAATTTCTCTCATGGACCTTCAATTGTCTTGAGGCAAAAGTGATGGCTTGCTTTTCTTGCATTAAGACTGCGCCCAATCCGCTCAGTGAGGCATCAGTATACCCTGTGTAAGTAACACCAGGAGTTGGGGTGACTAGAACAGGAGCCGTAGTCAATCTTGTCTTCAGTTCTTGGAATGACAGTTTGCATTTCTCATCTCACTGGAACTTAACTCTTTTTCTGGTCAAATTAGTCATAGGTTCTGCCAACTTGGAAAAATCCTTGATGAACCTTCTGTACTAGCCTGCCAAGCCCGAGAAACTTCTGATTTCTGTTACTGTCTTGGGTTGCTTCCAGTTCATAACATCTTCCACTTTTTCTGGATCTATAGAGATGCCTTTTGCTGACACTACGTGTTCAAAGAACTTGACAGTCCTCATCTAGAGCTCGCACTTACTGAATTTAGCATATAGCTGGTTTTTCCTGAGAGTTTCTAGTACAATCCTCAAGTGTTCTAGGTGTTCAGCTTCTAACTTAGAGTAGATTAGGATATCATCCACGAATACCACTACAAACTGGTCAAGGTACTGTTTGAACACTCGGTTCATCAAATCCATGAAGGCTGTCAGGGTATTGGTCAAACCAAAGAGCATCACAGTGAACTCGAAGTGTCCATATCTTGTTCTAAAGGCTGTTTTGTGGATGTCAGACTCTCAAATTCTTAGCTGATGATATCCTGACCTAAGATCAATTTTAGAGAAATGAGTGGCTTCTCGTAATTGATCAAATAGGTCGTCAATCCTTGGTAAAGGATATTTATTCTTCACTGTAGCTTGATTGCTCTTCTAGTAGTCGACACACAAGGAACCATCCTTCTTTTCACGAATAATACTTGGGCTCCCTAGGGTGATTCATTTGGCCTTATGAAACCCTTATCCCTGAGCTCGTCCAGTTGAGTTTTCAGCTCAATTAGTTCTACTGGCACCATTCTATAAGGAGGTATAGCTATAGGGTTGGTTCCAGGGTGAAGTTCAATCTTGAACTCTAACTCTCTAACTGGTGGTAGTCTTGGTAAATCATTTGGGAACACATCCTCGTACTCACTGACTACAGCTAGGTCATGAATATTCTTCAAGTCAGTAGGTTCTTCTTCAGAGAGTTCCTCGAACTCATCCGTCTACTTCAAGAAATTTAACAAGGCTAGGGTTGGACTCCTTGGTAGTCTTTGCATATCCCTATTGATTTTAAAGATCTCCTCAGAAGGTAATGTTATGGTTACCCGTTTCTTAGGACAATCTATCTGGGCCTGGTACTGGTCTAACCAATCCATCCCCAAGATTATATCATAGCTATAGAAAGGTAGGGTCTATAGGTCAACTGTTAAAAGTTTATCCCCAAGCCTAAGGTCACAACTAGACATCTTTTTTGAAGTCACAATGGTCCTTATTGGTTGGACACATTCAAAGTCATAGGTGTTGTTTTTGTCATAATGTGTACCCTATCAGCTAGTTTTTCAGAGATAAAAAGATTTTGAGGCATTTGAGTCAAACAACAATCTCACAACAATAGTAAACAATAAGAATCTACCTTTTATTGCAGGGGCTTGGTCTTCCTAGATCTCAACTGCAAACATTCTTGCCTGGTTCTAACCATGACCCTGGTTTTGCTCTTGATTGGCATTCTGATTCTGTCTAGCTTGAGGTCACCCATTCTAACTTCCCCCCTAAGTATTTTGTTGTTGCTGCTGGGGAGCTTGAGCTGGTGCAGTTGGGCAATTTTTTTCCAAATGCCCCTTTTGCTTGCATATGAAACACAATCCCAGCCTCTTAGCTTCTTCCCTTGACTCATGTTTGTTCTGTCCCTGTTTTTGTGGAGCCTTACCACTTTTGCTTTTCTTCTGGGTCTCTTGTTGGCCCTCTCCATTTTTGTTTCGCTTATTCTTTCCTCTCAACCTTTGTTCCAGGTTGAGCTCTTGTTCTAGGATTAAAACCCGTTCTACAACTTCTTTGTAGGTTCGGAGGCCCAATGTCATGAGACCCTGTGCAAATCTATTGGTTTTCATTCTTTCTTCCCGGATTAGTTCTTGAGAAAATTTGGTCAGCTCTGTAAATTTCCTCTCGTAATCAGTTACTGTGAGATCCCTCTGGTTGAGTCTCACGAAATCTTTTTGCAGCTTTCTGATCCTCTGTAAATTTCCTCTCCTAAAGTTTTATGGTTTTGATCCACTGTACCACCCATGGCTACACCCGTTTCTACCTAAGGTCTTTTCTCTGGACCTAAAATTCGGTTTTGGTTGACTTACAACCTCTGTCTAGTCAAGATACGACCTTTGGCATCTTTTTTTGACTTCTAATCAATTCCTTGCCCTAATTTTCAACCTTCTTATTTTCTTTAATAGAAAATAAGGGTGTTTTTCAACTCAGACCACTCATGTGAACTGGTGGGACAACCTCTAGATCGGGCAGCTAGACCGAAGTCTGCTTAGCAACCGTGCTTTCTAAGGCGGGATAACCCACCTCCCTTTCAATGTTTATCTTTACTTGGGACAAGACTTACCCACTATCAGCTCAACTTGTAGTCTTTGTATCCAAACAAAATATTTCAAAACATATATTCCCTTTTTTGAAAATATTTTCTAAAACGTTGTTCAATTTTAAAAATAGAAGGTAGGGCATTCTAAATTCAATTCACTTCATGGTGAAACCCTAAGTTTGAGTTTCTCATTCTAGTATAGTGTTTCTAATAACCGAGCTCTAACACCACACTTGGTATCAGAGGATACTTTCTATTCTTGGCCCAACAACTAATGCCTAGGCTCTGATACCACCTTTGGTATCAGCGAAAACTTTTTGGTCTTGGCCTAGCAACTAATGCCTAGGCTCTGATGCCACACTTGTAATACCCCAACCCCTGTATCTATAAGCATTGTACATAACGACCATTCTCTTGGTAGTGGACTTAACCAAATGGCGGGTCGGGCCGGTGTTACTTTACAAGTGACACTCACTTGTTCTTTTCTTTTCAATATCTCATGCCTTAGTATAAAAATTCAAGAATACAAAATTTTCACTTTAATAAAATCAAAGCAAATTAAAAGAGATAAAAAAAATTCAAACTATTTTATTCATAATAGAAAGAATAATTGAAAGTATTAAACTTCTCAAAGAAAAACTAATTATTACAGCGAAAAACTTAAAAAGATACTTTTCAGTAGAAAAACATAAAAACTTTGGGCAACATGCCCTTAAAAATTCTTAAAAATATAATAAGGTAGACACTATCTAAGAACTATCCATATTCAACTGCTCCATAGGTTTCATGTTCCTAAAAAATAAGAAAGGAAGGAGTGAGCACAAAGCCTAGTGGATCCTTTTCAAACAACCATATTTCATATTCAAACTCATTAACACAATCATAATTCAAACACTTGCAATCATTAGGCGTTTCAAACAACAATTTGTTCAAGTCAAATCTCAGACTAAAAGGGTCTTTAATCCCTTGATGCTCTAAACTAAGTAAACACAACCTACTCGGCATCAACCCATTAGTGGCATGTGTCGGCATCAACCCGTTACACATGGTGACCTACCAGGTAATTTGGTACACGACCCTCAAGTACTTCGGTCTGAAAACCATATGACCTAACTCATATGAAAAAAACATCCATAGTGTCGCCTTGACCACTATGATGGTATGTGGTTATTATCACCATCGTCTTAGATTAATTCTCATATCATGTTTTCATAAAATAAATTTCAGAATATGAAATCAAACTAAAATCCAGAATATACATAGTCAATTCATGAAACACTCATAAAACATGCATCATACTTTAATTTAAAAGCCTAAGTGTGATACTAACATGGCATGGATAATGTGATTGCTCAAACATGAATCAAAACTGAAATACTGAAATAAACATTTAAAATTCTATAATTGAAATTGAAAATCTTTGAATTCAGTGAAAAACACACAAACAATGAGCATGCCATGAATTTAAATTAGAATAGAAGGGTGTTCTAGAAATCACTTCCACCTTGTAATGCTTTCTTCAGAAATTTCGACAGCAATTCCCCCACGTACTAGTGCCAATAAAGATCGCCCAACTTAATTCCCCAATTCGTGAGAAGAACTTCTTACACACAAATAAGAGGAAGGAAAGCTGGGAAGAGGTGCCAAGAAGAAGGCTTAGAGAAAATAAGAGGCAATTTCAACTCTTATTTTTGGAATGGGGGAATTGAAAGCCTAGGAGGTTTATATTGGTTTTCAAAGGGAGAAAAATAGGAACTTTTGAGTTTTTCTTGGAGTAAAACTCCTAAAGTCTCTACAATTTTGTAATTTCTAATTTTAAGGGGAACATAAGTATTTTTTAGAATTTTTTTAGAATTTAAAAATCAATTTTTTGTATTTATCTTGAATTTTTGGTATTTTTGGCTAATTTTTTGGTAATTTTTACATTTTTTCGTATTTTATATTTTGGCTTTTATTCGGTACCTTGGATCGTCCTCGAGACACGCATACAGATCTAATGGAGGGTTGAGATCAGCACGCACTGCAACGTACCGTGCGTCTTCGCGATCTTCGTTCTGCGGCTTTGATCGCGATCGTCCAATCTTCCTCGATCTTTTCTGTCCATTAGATCTTTGTTATTTGGTGCGCTCGGTCGTTGGTGCAGATTGTCTTTTGGCCGTCGGATCGTGAGATCAGATTTAGATCTACGGTTTGTAGCGTTGGATGTGTTTTAAGTTTATTTTTTGATTTTTTAGCTGAATTTCTTGTTTTATTTTCAGATTTTTGCCAAATCTTGATCCCAATTGACTTTCTAATCTTGTTTTCATAAAAAATTGCACATATCCTTATATTTTTAGCTATGATATCCCATAATATACATTATATTCATATATTTTCTCCCAAAAATTTGTTAAATTGATTTTATTCCTCATTTAGGTAAACTAGGACTTACCAAATTTTTCATCCATCAATTCCGTATAATTTTCTAAATAAAAATTTAAATTGCATATGAATTTTTTGAGATGTTATAACTCAACATAACCTCTAGTGTCTGGGTAACTCTCTTAGACTTACTGACTTGATCTAGATCTGATTGGCAAAAATTAGCCACTTTAGCGAGATGATCCGCAATTACCCATACAGTGTTTTCTCCCTAAGTCTTAGGATATCCTCAGTATCTGACCTAAGGTTAGTATGCTTATCTTACTCAATTTCCTCTCTTAGGCTTGTAAGTCGTTCCCCCCCCCCCCCCCCCCCCCCCCCCCCCCCCCCCCGCCCGGCACACATCTTGTCAATTCCTTTCTTTCGGC
>JAJIYU010015741.1:0-12589 GCA_030144865.1 Tinospora cordifolia | reverse complement strand
GTGCGCCAATTTCCCTTCTTTTTTTTTTCCCGCCTACCTATATATATATATATATATATATATATATATATATATATATATATATATATATATATATATATATATGTATATATCCGAAAATTTCTATTTTAATTTTATTATTTTCTAAAATCATTAAAAATGATCTAATCATCATTTCTTATCAAAATTTCAATTATGCATTAATTTTCATCATTTGTGTAATTATTTTCTCAAAAATTAAGTAATTCCCCAAAAATTACATTTTCTTCCCAAAAATTTCATTAGTTGCTCAAAAAATTTCATAAAAATTTCTAAAAATTCAATAATTAATCTCAAAAATTATTTCTCTCAATAAATTGCATTTTCCTCTTGATTTCACATAATTTCTCATTTTTCTCATTTTCTCCAGTAAATAATATAAATTTGAGAAAAATTAATGTAAATCATTGCATTTCCATTAAAAATTTCAGAAAAATGCATATATCGTATTCGAGAATTTTGCACACCAAAACATGGGTCGTCATAGGATTAGTGAATTTCGTTGCTGAGTGTATCTTTCAAAATATCAAAAAAGAGAAATCAAAATTACATGGAAAGGATTTGAAATTGGATCTTGTGAGTATTATATATTTGGTTTATTTATAAATTATAATGTTTATTATTTAATATCAAAGGACGAAATGGTAAAGTAAATTTAGGAAGTTATGGAGTTGGTTAATGGAACCAACTCCAATAATTGAGTTTACTATTATAAATAAATAATAAAGGCAGGTCTCAATCTTTCACGAGGAAGTTTTAAAAGAGAAATTATGTGTACACAGTTCTTGCTCTCCATCAAGTTTTGCACAAAAGAAGTGAAAAGATTGAAGATCTATTGATTCTCTTTTCACTATTGACATCTATGTGACAGGAGATATGTTTCTTTATTTATATTATTGTGATTCATAGTGATCCTGTGTGATAATGTTCTATCAATTAGTATCAAGGCCTCCATGAATACATTATAATTGAATCTGCAATTAAATTTGAGTGTTCTTTGTTAATCGCACTATTATAAAAAAAAATTGTGTTTAAGCACTTTGCAATTGGTTTCCTTTATTGAAACCATTGTGTTCTTTGCAGCATGTATTTTCTCAAGCAATTGCTGTGTTTGATCTTTTGAATGTAAAAGCTTTTTGAACTTTGTAAATATGTGATACATCTGAGATGTGAATCACTCTACAATCGATTCCTTTAAATTGGGTTGCAATAATAACATTAATGGATTCATCGGTTCCAGATTTTGGTTGAAAAGATGATCATTGCTTTCCTCTAAATTCAGTTTTCTTTTGATAGTTATTGGTTTCTTTATTTGGTATAATGGTGCAGTGAGTCTGAATTAGAATCTTGTAACGATTATGATGAAAACTGAATAATAATTTGTGGTTATCAGCTTTTGAAAAACAGTTTTATATTGTATATATAATCAGTTTTCCTTTATTTGAATTAGATTTTTTTTTAAGATAAAAATAGCTTGCAGTTGCAATAATGGATTTTACCATTCTAGGTTTCTTCAATGTTGATTTCACGATCAGTTTTGTGCAATTAATTTTGGACTAAATTTAACCTTTTTTGTGTAATTAATTTTTCTGATATATATATATATTACTCTGAAGTGATAAAAGTCTCAAAGAAAATTATATATTTAATTTTGGTATATATATTAATTTTTCTGATTGGAATTCAATTTTGGTTTTGCCATTTTGGGTTAGCAAATTTAATTTTGGGTATTGGTTAGTTTTATTCTCCAAGAAGGAGACTTGAAGAAAATTCTATATTTATAAAATTGGTGTATCAAATTTGATATGTATATTACTTTTCTGATATGTATTTATCTATCACCTCCAAAGGATATTAAACACCTAATTTCATCAGTTGATTGATGTATATTAGATTTTTATAATCACATTGTTATCATCCATCATTAATTGATGTAAATCCATATATATATATATAAAGCATTGAACAATTTTTTATCATGCCTAATTAATTTAAAGCACAGCTGAAATCGGTGAAATCAAAGGACATTACTTGAATGCTACGACCTATTTGATCATGCCTAATTAATTTATGAACACATCATTCATATTTATGCCTCATATTTTACGCATGTTTTATGATTCATTTGGAGAAATTGAATCATCATAATCCAAGGCACCAATATTATTAAAATTATATAGATTAATGTTCACCAAAGAGATTTAGTCAATAACATTTTAGTAATAATTGAGTTGCAAAAGTTTATTAAAAAAACAAAAAGGTTAAGTTGGTGTTTAAAATGATGAACAATGATCAAGCCCAAAGGTAGATCATTGAAGTTATTTAACTAAACAGATTGAGTAAAATTTTAATTTTAACCTATATGATTAATTAGCCTCAATAAGTGAATAATTTCTTCACTAGTGGGAGACTTGTATATAAATAATTTTGACCTAAAGGACAAATTATTATATATAATGTTGATCTCATTCAGAATTAATTGTTTCAAGAATGTGAATTAACTCTGAAAAATTTAATTGACCTCCCCATCAATTAGATTATTTATTTATGTGGCCTTATTATTCTTGCTAATTGTATGTGATGCTTAGTTGTGTTGTTATTATTATGACAGCTGGTTCATTGCCACGTGTAAAGGCTCTGACTGGGTCTAATTTCTCAGACTGGAAAGATGAGGTATTGTTTAACCTAGGGCTAGGAGACTTGGACTTAGCTTTAAGAATGGATGAACCGGCTCGACCTACTGACATTAGTGGTCCCAAGATAAAAAAAGAATGGGAGCGGTGGGAGCGATCCAACCGTTTAAGCCTAATGTACATTAAGAATAATATTCGTAAGTACATTAGATGAGTCATTCCAGACATTCCATTGGCTAAGGACTACCTAAAGGCCTTAGAGGAACACTTCACCATTTCCACTAAATCACTAGCTAGCACTCTTATGACACAACTTGTGACCATAACTTATAATGGACATAGTAGAGTTAGAGACCACATAATGAAAATGATTGACATAGTAAGCTAATCAAAGAGTCTAGATATGGAGGTTAATGACTCATTTCTAATCCACTTTATCATGAACTCTCTTCCTGCGCAATTTGATTTTTTTAAAACTACTTACAATGCGCAGAAAGAGAAGTAGAAATGAACTGAATTAATTAGTCATTGTGCTCAAGAGGAAGAGCGACTCAAAAAGAGTAAGCTTGAAGAAGCACATCAACTGGGACAGAAATTAGTTATTACCTCAAATAAGCATAAAAATTTAAGAAATCTAGTTATCTTAATACGACCAACACTGAAGCTGGACCCAATCGAATGCATAAACCAAGCAGGAAGAAGAGAGTACAATGCTTTTTCTGTAAGAAACAAGGTCACCTAAAGAAAGATCGTTTTGGTTATCAAGCCTGATTAGCAAAGAAAGGCATTCACAAAGAGCCAAAAGGTCAATCCCAACCAAAGAACACTAACAATGGGTAATGGGGTTGATGCTCTAGTTCGAGCTATTGGCACAGTAAGCTTAGTATTAGATAGTGGTTTTTCTTTTCTTTTGGATGATGTACTTTTTGTTCCCTCTATGTCTATAAACTTAATTTATGTGTCAAGACTTGATAAACAAGACTTTGAATTTTGCTTCCGCAAAAGTACTCTATCCATATTTTATGACTTTAAATGTATTGGTTCTGGATCTTTTGTTGATAATCTTTATATGTTGAACCTTGATACCTCATTTTCTCAATCTATTTTATCATTTAATGTGAGTACTAAACCTAATGCTATTAATGTTTATTCCTCCATGTTGTGGCATAAACGTTTAGGCCATATATCTAGAGCAAGACTAAAAAGATTAGTCAAAGAAGGAGTCTTGAACACACTAGATTTTTTAGATTTTGATTTTTGCACTAATTGTGTTAAAGGTAAAATGACCAAATCTATAAATAAGGGTGCTATTAGGAGTAATGAACTTTTAGCTCTTGTACATACTGACATTCGTGGCCCATTTCATATTGCTACCATTATTGCTAACAAGTACTACACAACATTTATTGATGATTACTTTCACTATGGTTATGTGTATTTGATTGGTGAGAAAGCACAGGCTCTGGATGCATTTAAATTATATAAAACAGACGTTGAATGACAACTTCACAAGAAAATCAAGGTTGTTCATTCTGATCTTGGTGGTAAATACTACGGTAGGTATGATCAAACAAGTTGAAATCCAAGGCCATTTGCTAAGTATCTACAAGAGTGTGGTATAGTAGCTTAGTATACTATGCCAGGTACACCTGACCAAATGGGGTTGCTAAAAGGAGAAATCGTACTCTTATGGATATGGTTAAGTCTATTTGAGTCATTCGGACTTACTTGAATTCTTGTAGAGTGAAGCTTTAAGAACTACTACATATATTCTTAATAGAGTGCCTTCAAAGGTAGTTACCAAAACACCTTATGAGTTAAGGACAGGTAGAAAATACAACGGAAGCTAGATTATATAACCCACATGAAAGAAAACTTGATCCCAGAATAGTCACTTGCTCATTTGTTGGTTATCCAGAACGATCTAAAGGTTATAGATTTTATTGCCCATCTAATGGTACCAAATTAATTGAGACTTTGAATGCTAGGTTCATTGACGATGATACTGATAATGTAGGTAAGAAGCCCATACACATGTTATTTGAGGAAGACCATTCATTGGATTTCATTCCTCAACATAAGATTTCATTTCTAGTTATTACTATGCCAAAGAGTGATGAAAGTCACCAAGAGTCTGATGAGCACATACCTCATATGGAAACTACAATTAATGATATCCCAATAGAAACAATAGCTAATATGCCATTAAGGAGATCACAGAGAAAACGAAAACATGTTATACCAGATGACTATATAATCTAACTACAAGAATATGATTTTGACTTAGGTGAAGAAAATGATCCAAAAACATTTTTGAAGCCAAGAATTGTAGTCATGCTCCTAAATGGTACAATGCAAAGAAAGTTGAGTTAAATTCCATGTATAAAAATGATGTTTGGGATCTAGTTGACTTACCTAATTGAGTCAAGCCCATTGGTTGTAAATGGGTATTTAAAACCAAAAGGGACTCCAAAGGTAAAGTTGAAAGATACAAGGTTAGACTAGTTGCAAAGGTTTTTACTTAACAAAAGGGTATTGACTATAAAGAAACATTTTCTCCTGTATCCAAGAAAGACTCCTTTAGGATTATAATGGCATTGATAGCTTACTTTGACCTTGAATTACATCAAATGGATGTTACTACTGCATTTCAGAATGGTTCTTTGTTTGAGGATGTTTATATGGTTCAACCAGAAGGTTTTGAAACTAAAGGCAAGGAACATTTAGTTTGCAAGCTGAAAAAGTCCATATATGGATTAAAACAAGCTTCTAGGCAATGGTACTTAAAATTTGATGAGGTAGTACGATTTTTTGGTGTTGAAGAAAATAAAATTGATGAGTGCATTTATTTCAAAGTTAGTGGCAGAAAATTTATTTTCTTAGTTTTGTATGTTGATAATATATTACTAGCTACCAATGATCTAGGAATGTTGCAGAGACTAAAAATTTTTTATCTCAAAATTTTAAGATGAAGGATCTTGGTGAGGCTTCTTTTATCCTTGGCATAAAGATTCACCAAGATTGATCTCGTGGACTCCTTGGATTGTCACAAAGGACCTATATTAATAGGATTCTTAAAAGATTCAACATGCAAAACTGTAAAGGTGGAAATGTTCCTATTGTTAAAGGAGATAAATTTGGTCAGTTCCAGTGTTCGAAAACAAACCAAAAGTGGGAACAAATAAAAAACATTTCATATGCTTTTGTTGTTGAAAATTGTATGTATGCTCAGGTTTGCACACGACCAGACATTGCATTTGCGGTCAGGATGCTTAGTAGATATCAAAGTGATCCAGGTTTGGATCATTAGAAAGCGGCAAAGAAGGTTTTAAGATATCTGCAATGCATTAAAGATTTTATGCTGACATACAAAAGGATAGATGTACTTGAAGTAATAGGTTACATGGATTCTGATTTTGCTGGTTGTCCAGATAGTAAGAAATCCAGTTCAGGTTACATTATTATTATGGTTGGAGGAGAAGTGTCATGGAAAAGCATGAAACAAACCTTGACAGCTTCATCCACCATGGAAGCAGAGTTTGTAGCTTGTTATGAGGCCACTTCACAAGCACTTTGGTTACGGAATTTCATCTCAGGGCTTCAGCTAGTTGATTCAATTTCTTGACCGTTGAAGATTTTCTGTGACAACTTTGCAGTAGTTATGTTTTCTAAGAACAACAAGAGTTCTGGAAGGTCAAAGCATATTGACATTAAGTATCTTGTTGTTAGAGAGACGATGCAGAACCAGCTAGTGTCAGTGGAACACATTGGTACACGACATATGATTGCTGATCCCATGACTAAGGGTTTGCCACCTATGTTGTATAACGAGCATGTTACTCATATGGGTCTTGTGGACTCTTTTGATGTACTTAGTTAGTGGGAGTTATTGTAATGGCTCAATTCCGACACTTTGTATTTGTGATCAAATTTATTTATTATTGTTGTTAGCCTCTCTTATATAATGTTTTTCCATATTGGTGCACATGTGCATGAAACATTTTATTGTGTCTTATTATAAGACATGTTGTGTCCTTAAATGAGATATTGTTGTATCCTTCATAGAGATACTATTGTGTCTTTCATTGAGACACTGTTGGACCTAAGCATGACATTTATTTTGAGTCGACCAATGTACATGCGTCATGAGATTTAGCATTCTTCTCCCCACTTATTTTGTGATATCATTTAAATAAAGTCCAAGTGGGAGAATATTATATAATGAACTTTATTAATTAATAATCATAGAATTTATAATTAAACCAAGTGGGAGAATGTCATATATTTGGTTTATTTATAAGTTATAATGTTTATTTTCTAATATCAAAGGGCGAAATGGTAAAGTAAATTTAGGAAGTTATGGAGTTGGTTGATGGAACTACCTCCAATAACTGAATTTACTATTATAAATAAATAATAAAGGTAAGTCCCAATCTTTCATGGGTGAATTTCAAAAGAGAAATTCTGTGCACACAGTTCTTGCTCTCCATCAAGCTTTGCACAAAAGAAGTGAAAAGATTGAAGATCTGTTGATTCTCTTTTTACTATTGACATCTACATGACAAGAGGTATGTTTCTTTATTTATATTATTGTGATTCATGGTGATCTTGTATGATAATTTTCTATCAATGAGTTCTCTTATGAATGTGTAAATAATGTGATAAAGGAAATGATTATTATGGGAGGGGTATCATAGATAGTAAGAAGTATAAATTTTTTTATAACAAGGTTTTGATCACACTTCCATTTTGGGCAATGTTAATTAGGTCAGTCATAAGTTTTAGGAGACCTAAGACGAAATGATAACTTGAGGCTTGAAAGAAAGAAAATTATCATTTTCAAAATTATTAATAAATAAAAAATGAAGTTAATGTTTAACTTTTTTATAATTGAAAGAAAAAATAAAATTTCTTTTAATAAGTGTTTATTATTTTTTTAATTTCTTATATATATATATATATATATGTGTGTGTGTGTGTGTGTGTGTGGGGGGGGGGGGGATAAGGGGCCAGGATTGTCGCCCTTGAGCTCCTTCTCGAGGCTGGCCCTAATCTTGGTATATTATGAATATTTACTTCGAAAGAGGTTATAGATAGCTGGAGAATATCATCTTTTACTAAGGTCTTAATCACATCTAATTTTGAGCAAATTTTAATATACTATAGTATATATAGTATAATGAGGATGAAATTGAAGTAAATTTACAACAACAAAAATAAAATAAGAAAAATCTCAATTAAAATTTGGATGTCATTTTATGTAGCTGGGCATTAAGAGAGATGAGAAAATATTATTAGCAAAAGATAAGAGGATATGAAACAGATGTAGAAATTAACGTAGTTATGCATCTTGTCATTTATTATTATTAAGTCTACTTAAAAGTATTTGCAAATGCTACATAGATTAAATTATCTTTTTAGTTGTCCATCGCGTAAATTATTCAAATATCTTTAATTCATAATTTTAAAACTACAACAACATCTTTTAGTATTACAAATTTATTGATTAAAAACTAATAAACGTGTCATGTCAAGTTTAAAATGACATGAATATAATCCATTTATGACTTATTTAAATAAATGTGGTAAATGTATCATAAACGGGTGACCCATAGTATTAATAAGAGCCCAAGTTGATATGCCTTTCTTTTTGTGTTGCCAACTATCAATTAATGGAGATAATTTGTTACTTCAATCCTATCCCAGCAACTCAGTGTGATGGCTTCATCATCCTAACACTGCCAACGCATTTGTTTAGGGAATTTCATTGAACCCACTTGAGATAAACAAATATTATGGAATTATAATGCAACAACAGATGCAGCTCCAGGTGTTTCAACTTACGATGCAAAGGAAACCTGTTATAGATGCATTTTTTTCAAAGAAGGCATGCCTTTGATAGTAGGACTTGGTTAGTGTTTTGCGTTCCTGACACTCTTATGTCTTTTACTTCATCTCCAGTTTTTGTATGAACGATACTTCTTGATGAAAAGTTGATCAAGGCTACGATTGTTGCATGCACCACTGAGACGATGCTAGATAACAGAATGGCAAAAGGTATGTTGTGAGATAACGAGGTGGCAAATGATGTGGGCTTCCCAATATGTCATCCTTGCCACACTAATTGACCAAGCAGAAGCAAGAAAACTTGAAGCAAATCTAGCAACTAAAAAGTATGTTTTCCATTTCCTCTATTGAATAACTGAATTATGTTTCATTCCCTAAAATATTATTTAAGAAAAGTGGGAACACATGTAATATTTATAGTTGGATCTGAACTCAATTGATGATGAAGCCAAGATGAATTCTCAAAATTATGCATTGCATTTTCATTTTTGGATTTGATTATTGAAGAATCTCTTATCTTTTCACAAGAACCCATTTGCAAAAATCCTCTTGTTTGTTACAGTTTTCAGTACTAAGCCTACTGCATGTGCCAAGGACGTCACTTTTCTTTTCAGTTGGACCTAACATTGTCACTCTTGATACCATCAAAGTATGTATGTCAAATGAGAATCTAATGATATAGGTCCTCTTACCTCTTGTTTTGTGCTTCTATGTTGAAAGTTTTACTTTATAATTGCTTCAAGAGTGAATATGTCAGCAGCTTGGTCTCCAATAGCAAGTGTAGGCAACGCTGAATGATTTATCAAGAACATCGTCTCTGGCACCTTCATGTCATCATGCCCACACGCTTCTTATAACACCCCAACCTTTGAGACTTTTAATTTGGACTTTATCACAAGGTAGGCTAGGCCAGTGCTACTTTACAAGTACATAACTTGACTTTCTATTTCAATTATTTCATGTCTTAATAGTATTTAAGAGTACATAACTCAAATTTAGGAATTTCATACGGTAATAATACAAGAAATAAAAAAAATTCATAAACTTTATTAATTGAATAAACTTGAGTACATTATTCAATCTAAAAAAATTATAACAGCAAAAAATTCAAAATTTGGGCAACATGCCCTTACATAGAAATTAGAAACTTTCTAAGTAAAAAAAAACTTAACTAATATTCATGATCTTTACGTAATTCAATTTCCTAAAAAATAGAAGGAAGGGGTGAAAACATAGCTTATTGGATCTTTTTCAAACCACTAAATTACTAATTTAGCATTAATAACACATTCAAATTTAAACACTTTGTTTCAAATAACATTTTATTTATAGTTGTAAATTTGACTGAAAGGATTTCAAAGCCCTTGATGTTTTTTATCAAAATATCTCCCTTGAGTGAAAAGACATTTTTTTGGTCAAGTTTCATTGGACTTAGGGCCTAACCCATATTTCAAGTACTTTGGGACATCACTCATGTGAACTAATCACATGTAAAAAATACCGACAGTGACCCTCATGTTCATTGTGACAGTACGTGGTTCTTAATCTCAACATCTTTCATTAAATCTCATAATCATGAATTATAAATAAATCATACTCAAAAAAATAAATAAAAATAATTTCAACATATAAACATTTAAAACATGAAAGCAAACACTTAGTATGCATCATGTTTTAAAATAAACCTAAACATATATAATCTAATCATAACATGATTCCATGACCTACATGCAAATCTGAAATATATATTTTTTAAAAAAAATTAATAAAACATGTTGTTCAAACATAAAATGCATACCAATTGAAATTAAATATGCATGAACATGGTATTAAACTAAATAAGTAGAATAGGGGTTTGAGAAGTCACTTCCACCTTAAAAATAAATTTTTTTTGCACGCTTGTAAAATCCGGCAGAGTTCCATTACTCCAAAACTTCTAAACACTCAAGAACTCTCAATAACACTCAAGAAAAATTCAAGATTACTTAAGAACTAAGGGGATTGCTAAGAAAAAGGCCAGAAAGAGTTAAGAGGGACTAGTATGCTCTTGCTTTGGGATGAAAAGAATGGGAGCACTAGAGGTCCTTTATATAGAGTTTAGGCGAGTAAAAATTGGTAACTTTGGGCATTTTTCATATAGAAATTTTCTATTTTTATTGAGTCTTGACGGCTCTAATTCAAACCATGGATTTTAGGGTTTTTTTGGTGCATTTTTTTATTTTTTTCTTTCTATTTTTGGGGTTTTTCTTGATTTTCCATCGGATTTTCTTTTTTTTTAATTTCTTGATCAATCCGGGCTACACGATTTCAACGAAATCGCCGAAATCGGCACCGCGTGTTTCCCCCGGGCGCGCGCTCGAATTCAGCGATTTTGCCAAATTCGTGCACACACACACACACACACACACACACACACACACACACACACACACACACATATATATATATATTATACAATGTTATAAATAAATGTTACAATTTACGCTTATATAATGTCATACTTATATTAGATAAATATAAGCATTTTTTTATCAAATAAAAATGTTATACATTTACACTTACATTCTATTATGTATATATATATATATATACATAGTCCTATAATATGATATTATTTTAACACCCATATATTATTCATACACATATTATATAATATTATTTTTACAACCATAACAAATATGTTTATATACTTGTATTTATCTACTACATATATCCATGTATATGTGTATATGTTTTTATTATTTATTCTCGGATATCAATGTTTTCCATTTAATTCATTTCATACTTTAGAGTATACATAGTTTATATCTAGAAATGTTATAAATTTCTCAAATGAAATATTTTATTTGAAATTCGTAGGTATTACATTCTACCCCCCTTAAAAGGAATTTCGTCCTCGAAATTTGTACTTATTCATGGGTTCCTAGTAAACAGATGTGGATACTTGGTCTTCATTTCACTCTCGAGCTCCCAGGTAGCTTCTTCCATTCCGTGATGTTTCCACAGCACCTTAACTAAGGGAATATTCTTAGTTCTTAAGTTTTGTACCTTGTGATCATGGATTCTAATTATTGTTTCTTCATAAGTGGCGTCCTCTTAAACATTTACTTCCTCCCAGTGGATGATGTGAGAAGGGTCTAGTTCATACTTTCTCAACATCGACATGTGGAATACATTGTGGGCTGAGGTCATCCGGTTTGGTAGCTCTAACTCATAAGCACATTCCCCAATCCTCCTAAGTATTTCAAAAGGTCCAACAAATCTCGGTGATAACTTCCCTTTGAATCCGAACCTCTTAATACCCTTCTGAGGATTGATTCTTAGAAATATTTTGTCCCCTACTTGAAATTCTAGGGGTCTCTTTCTCTTATCAGCATAGCTCTTTTGACGACTCTGAGCTGTAGCCAACCTTTTTCGTATTAGTTTGACTTGGTTGTTCATTTCTTCCACCAAGTCTATCCTAGTAAGAACATGATCTTCAAGTTTGGCCTAACAGGTTGGTGATCTGCACGGCTTTTTATACGGAGCCTCATATGGAGCCATCTTGATACTTGCCTGAAAACTATTGTTATAAGCAAACTCTGCTAAGTGCAGGTACTTGCTCCAATTTCCTTTAAAGTCCAGAACACAAGATCTCAACATATCTTCTAATGTCTGGATAACTCTCTCAGATTGCCTATCTATCTAAGGATGAAAAGCAGTGTTCATGGTGATTTTAGTACCCAACTCCTTCTGTAGGCTCTGCTAGAACCGAGAAGTGAAGCGAGAGTTTCGGTCAGATACTATCGTCTTGGGCACACCATGTAGCCTTACTATCTCTTTCACATATAGTTCTCCCAGCTTACTAACTTGGTCTATGGATCTGATTGACAGGAAATGAGCCACTTTGGTGAGATGATCCACAATCACCAAAACAATATCCTCTCCTTTTTGATTCTTGGGCAAACCACTAACAAAATTGTAACACCCCGCCTCCCAAGTCCCATCTTCCACGTCATCTGACGGTTCAATTCTATTTGATCAAAAATCTTGGGATACCCGGGAGACGGGCCCGTGCTACATTTTCTTCT
>JAJIYU010015740.1:0-12527 GCA_030144865.1 Tinospora cordifolia | reverse complement strand
TGTGTCAACCCACAATTTGCACTAAATATTTTCTTAAAATCTTTGGAATTAATTCACTTAACTTATTTTATATATTTTAAATTATTTGACAAAATTCTGGGGTATTACAACACCAAACATGAAATATAACGAACAACAAACGTTATATATTTCTCTTGTTCGGTGTTCCTTTCGTTCCCTCTAGAAACATCTTTAAGTGGTGGTTCTTACACGGATCTAGGGTTCAAACACAAGACCACAACATTCTTGGTGTTATTCCTTTCTTGTTAACACTTATGAGTTTGAAATTAGGAAGATGGACTACTTGGAATTAATCTAAGTCTATTGATGGGGAAGAAGGCAGTCATGGACCGCTAGGGTTTTCTTTGTGTGCTTATGGTTTTGTGAACACAGTGAGCATGGTAAGCAATGGTGAGCACGGTGAGCAACTGCAGAGATGTGTGATTAGGGTTCTGTGTACTAAGTATATATATCAACATGGTCGACTTAAGGTGTTTTTGTACATCACCAAACTTCCATTTCTAGTTTAAATCGTAGGACTGCAATCTAGGATTGCAATCTTAACATGGTCCTAATCATAGGATTGCAATCCTAGACTACAGTCGCACGTCTTTAACGAATTTTTATCGTAGGACCGCGGTTTTTCCACAAGGTCTTGCGGTTGCCCCCCTCCATTGACATAAGACCACAGTCCCAATTTGGGGACCACGGTTCTTGTGCACAATCATTTTTTTTTTGTTGTATGCTTGTCTTTGTCTGTTGGGTTATTACATTGATACTCAAATTAAAATGGGATTTTAGATTATTAACCCTAAACCATTTGCTGAGGACGATTCCAATTATTAACCATATATTACTATTGCGATTATGTACAATTATGGTGATCTCAACAAGTTTTTTGCACCGTTGCTAGGGAACGATGTTAATATTCTTAGAACCAATTGAAATTGGTTAAATTTTAATTAAGACATTTTTATTTTACTTTATTTTAGTTTATTTATTCTTTTTATTATTTAATTCATTGGCTGGCTACACTTGATTTGTTTTCTTTGTTTGTGGTGTTTAAAGTTTGTGAATGAGTAGAAATTCGTTTGAGTTGAACGATCTGGACCTATCAAAAACACTAAGGCAATTTCAACTAGAGGTTAGAAGCTATAGATCTGATATGGCTGAAAGCAGTAGATTTGAAGTTGGCACTAATGGTGGAGCACCACTCTGAGACATTTTCAAGCCCATGCTTAATAATAATTAATTTGGAATTGCAAAAACACCTATCAATGCCAACAACTTTGAATTGAAGCCCTCCCTAATTATTGTGGTGCAACAGCAACAATTTGGGGGTTGGGCTATTGAAGATCTAATGGCACACCTGAATTCTTTTATAAAAATTTGTGAAACGGTCAAGATGAACAGTTTGACTAAAAATCAACTGAGATTGAGGCTTTTCCCTTTCTCCTTGAGGGACTAAGCGAGAATATGGCTTCAAACTCTACTTCCAAGTAGCGTCACCATCTGGAAAGAGATGGGATAGAAATTTCTACAAAAGTATTTCACTCCTGCAAAGGTTCATCAACTAAGGGGTGAAATTAGTTAGTTCAAGCAGTTCAATTTTGAGTCTCTCTATGAAGCTTGGGAGAGATTCAAGGATTTGTTGAGAAGATGTCCTCAGCATGGTTATCTTCCATGGCTCTAGATTTAGATTTTCTATAGTGGTTTGACACCACCTACCAGAGCCTTGATTGATTTAGCAGCGTGAGATTCGTTAAAGGGAAAGTCTACTACAAAGGCCACACAACTCATTGAAGATATGGCAGTTAACGCTTATGGCTATGGCACAGAGAGAGGCTTAATAAAAAGGGTTGGGTTACTTGAGGTTGATGAGGTTACAACTCTAAAAGCACAGATAGCTTCTATGACCCACCAAATAAATTCATCGACTGAGAAGTTTGGTTACTAACATTTTCAAGCTCCTCAGAACCAATCTATTTGGCTATAGAAGAAGCAAATAAAGCCTCCTTTACTGCAGAAGCATCTATAGAGTAGTTGAATGTAGTGAACTGGTTGAATACTTATCAAAGTCAGCAACAGTGGTATAATGTTCCTCAATATTATCATTTGGGGATCCATCAGCATGAAAAATTCTCATATGCCAATAACAAAAATATCCAGCAAGCCCCACAAAGTTATGTTCCTCAGCAAAGCTTACATGAAAAGAAGTCGTCATTAGAAGACAAAGTGGATGAGATAATGAATATAGAGGCTCGTTTCTTTAAGGAATTGACTAGGAGGATAGATCAGAATGATAACAAAGTCTCAAGATTGGAAATTCAAATGAGAAATGTCAATGCAACAGTAAAGAACCTTGAGACTCAAGTGGGACAGTTAACCCAAGCATTCTCTAGTCAACAATGAAGCTCTTTTCCTAGTGACACTCAAGTCAATTTTAAAGAAAGCTGCAAAACTATATTTATTAGAAGCGAGAGAGAGATCCAAAGCCAACCCATTCCTTCTAGACCTGCTATGCCATTAGATGACTCTAATGATTCCAAAGGGCTAGTTACTTCAAAGCAACCAGATATAACACCTACTGATGATGAAAAGAAGAAGGGCAGATTTTCAGGTATTACTATTCAAGGCTCCAAAAGGCTTAAGCCTCCTCCGTTGCCCTTTCCATAGAGGTTTCAAAAGAAGGATATGGATGAACAGTTCGCATGATTCTTAGATATGTTTAGAAAGATTGACATTAATATTCCATTCGCAAAAGCTCTGTAGCAGATGCCAAATTATGCAAAATTCATGAAGGAAATACTGGCAAAGAAGTGCAAACTAGAGGATTATGAGACAGTCAAGCTTACTGAAGAGTGTTGCGCAATTCTTCAAAGGAAGATTCCTCATAAACTAAAAGATCCGGGGAGTTTCACAATTTTGTGCAAAATAAGCACAAAAAAATTTGAAAAAGTTTTTGTGACTTGGGGGCCATATAGATTTAATGCCACTTTTAATATACCAGATGTTGGGCCTGTCAAAGATAAAGTCTACAATGATTACCCTTCAACTTGCAGACTGTTTTCTCACTTATCGACAAGGCATTATTGAAGATGTGCTCGTTAAAGTTTATAAATTTATCTTCCCATCTGACTTTGTAGTATTAGATATGGAAGAAAATGGGGACATTCCACTAATTTTTGGGCGACCTTTTCCAGCTACAGGACATGTTCTTATTGATGTACAAAAAGGAGAGCTTACCTTAAGAGTGAATGAAGACCAAGCAGTCTTCACTATATAAAAATCACTGAAGCCTCCGACTCAAGTGCAAGATTACAAGAGAGTCTCTATGGTAAATGTGGACATAGCAAAAGTGGTTGAAAGTTTTCAAATGACTGATATCGAACGTGATGAAAAGAAGCCACTACAAGTGTGTAGGAGCATAATTCTGCAAACAAATGGCCAGTTGATGGTAAGCATGGTATTAATTCAACTATATGGATTGACAAAACTCTTCTTATGCAGGTTTTACTTAAAGAGCCAATTGACTATCAACAACACTTCGACTCAATCATGAGATAATGGCCCAAGGTGAGGCGTGTAAAAGCCGTCTCAGAACAACCATGGATTAGTTCAACACATGTCGTGCCTAAGGAACGAATGACAAAGCCAGGGACTGAAATTGAGCCAATGATATGTGAATAACCGGTATCCACATCGAGCTAACGCATTAAACATAGTGCTGAGTGGGAGGCAACCTACTAGTTATTATTTTTGTTTATTTCATTTTGTTTTCGTTATGGTTTAATTTAATTCCCTAGGTATGCATGCATATTAGTTTAAAAAAAAATGCATGCATTTTAGTCGAAAAACTCTACTAATACTTTCAATTTTTGTGTGCCATGTAGGTTTTTTGATAGTAAGTGCGTGTACGGATGCCTGTGGTTCAACATATTCTCCTCCATTTGTGCATCATAGTGACGTTGTGCTCTTGAGGACAAGGCACAATATAAGTTTGGGGGTGCACATTGAAGAAAATATTCTTCAATTTCAAGTTATTATTTTCATTATATTTATATATTGTGTGCCATATATCTTCTTAACTACATATTTAAAGGCATATTACATACATAGTTATTATTGAAATTCTATCATTACATTTAGATACAATGATCATGTATTTAGTGTTAATACATGAGCATATTAGCTTTAGGACATGAACATATAGATCATATTTGAGTTACTTACGCTAGATCCATGCCATATTTTTCTAGGTCCTCACATTATGCAACTTTCCATTTTTTTATTTTATTTTATTTTATTTTTCTTTCTAATTTTTGGTTTGCCAACATATGTGTGTGTGTGTGTGTGTGTGTTTCCATTTTCTTTATATAATACAAACTTACTAATTTTCTTGCAAGCTAGAATATAGTTTAATATATTAAATAAACTTGCTAATAATCTCCAATTTCTATTTTTCTTTATTCATATTCCTTATTTTGGCTATATCCTTGAAATTACCAAGAATTAACATTTCCTTTATTATATATGTTACATATTTCATATTTTCTATATTTTGTTCTAATTTTTTTCTATTTCTCATTCTGGATTCATTTTCCTATAATAAATATATATTAATTTTTACACCAAAATTTTCTCAATTAATTTCATTTTCAAAATTTCTATAAAATCCTCAAAGTTAATTTTCTCAACTTTGTTTTATTTAATTTCATTTTCATACAAATTTTTGAAGTATTCTTTGCTAATTGAATTGCACGATATTTCTACTATAATTTTATAGTTTTCTCAAGAATTATTTTATTCAAATCATTTTTTCTAATTTTTTATTTAATTTAAATACTTAGAATTTTTTTCAAAGCTTTTGAATATTACAACCTACCCCCTGTAAAAGAATACCGTCCTCGAAATTTGTACGTATTTATCCGATGGATTTGGACTCGTTTTCTGGTCAATTTGATTACAGGTTTGGCTAACTTTTGGAACGTCTTAGATGAATCTCATGTATTGTCTAATTTAGCCTAAGAAACTATCTTGGTTTGCATCTATTTTTTTCAAGGTTAATCAAGATGTCTTTTGTTATATTCGTTCCCTTGGGTGTCATTTTGTCACATACTCCTAGTGAACTACGTGGTCAGGGAATTTTACTATAATTTGCACTTTTAGGGCTTAGCGAAGAATTTTCTTCTCCTAAGTGTCTCCAGTAGACTTCTCAGTTGTTCTAAGTGCTCAGTTTCAGACTTAGGGTATGTGTTACTGTAATCCACAAAACTACTACAAATTGGTCATGGTATTGTCTAGGTACCTTGTTCCTTAGATCTATGAATACCATTGGTTAAACCACCTTTGGTATCAAAGTAACATCTTGTTCTAGCATGGTATATTTAATAGCGAAGCTTTATAGGTTGTCCTAGGTATTTCTGACACTAAGGTTCCTTAGGATCAATCTTAGAGAAATTTGTAGTTCCTTTCAATATGTCATCTATCCTCAGTGAGGGATGCCTATTCTCAACTATAGCTATGTTTAACTATTGATATTCAACACACAACTATCATTCTTTTTTGTGAATAGCAATGGGTTTTCTATGGTGATTCTCTAAGTCCGTTGAATCCTCTTTCTCGGAGTTTGTTCGGCTGAGTCTCTAACTTAATCGGTTCTACCAGTGCTCTTTGGTAGTGGAACTACTAAGGGTTTAATCCCAATGTGGACTTTGATTTTGGATTTTATTTCTCTATCCAGTGGTAGCTTTGATAAATCACTTGGAAATACATCTTTTGCACTAAAAATTATATTTTATTCAAATTCTTAAATTCAATCATTTGATAATTCTATCAAAATTTGGGTATTACATCCAACTTTTCCTTCAAAAATAAATTTCAAACTAATCGTTTATCTAAAGTACTGCTAATGTTGTTACGGAAAGACTGGATCTTCGGGAATGTCAACAACAGTAGACACTCTGACCTGGTTTTGTTCTTGGCCCTAATTTTGATTACGTTGTTGTTGTTGTTGAGGGGCTTGAGCAGGTGCTATAGGGCAATTCCTTGCTAGCCTTTTCATTTGTTTACCTTGTTCCTTTCTCGTACTGTTGGGTTGTGTTTGTGAATTGATTTTCCTGTTTTCATTCTTCATCTCTTGCAGTCCCTTTTTTTAATTCTTTAGGGATTGCTTGAAGTTAATATTTTTCTTGATTGATTTGGCCCTAAATATCATCCCTTTGGATGTAGTTAGCCTCAAAGGAATGACCAGCCACTTGATTTCCACTTTTAGTTCATTTGGCGATGGCACCTGATGATCCCAACCTTGGGTTGTAGCTGCACTGGGGTCAAAGTCCTCTTCACTTACTGGATCACCTATTGAATGATTTCTACCATTTCCTCTGGCAATAGAATTTCCATGAGAGTTGCTAGTTCCTTAATTGCCCCTTGGTTTCTCTAATTAGATGCATCAATGTTTTTCTACCCACGTCATGTTTTCTCGATTTACTTCCATTATCTATAAGTCAAAAGTCATTTTAGTATCATATAAGGTATCACAAGAGGTCTCAAAGAGAACATAAAATTGGGGTACACAACTCGTCTTTCCTTATCATCGGGATACAAACTACTTTTCCAAACTTGTGATAATAGTTGTCATTCCTATATCATTTGTCTCATCTATTTATTCAAGTTTTCGTTTTATTCATACTATCATGACTATAGATTCATGTCTATAAGTTCTCAATTTGTTCAATGGCTTATCAGTTTATTCTTCTAAGTTTTGTTTGAAGGTTTTCAAGGTCCTCTAATGTTGTTGGGTACAAGATTTGGTCTCATAATGCGATGTATATGAATTTAAAACAAATATGCATGCATTCAATCAACTCAAGAAATCATACAATCATACAAGTTCATGCTAGCATAGTGAAATTCCAAGTTTCCATCTATGCCTCTAAGTTCCAGCATCCAATACTACACTTGCCCATCGAAACAAACTTCCATCCAAAGATTTCACTACACCTAAATAATTTTACAAATGTCCCGACAAATAAGGTTTCCCAAACCCCACTATACATGATCGTCCCATAGTAACCATGCATGGAGAAACAAGCTCTTCCAAAGTCACTGATCATTCACCAAACATGGCCCATCATTTTTCGAGTCCAAGATTCCTCCATACCCTCGAATTCCTATACATCCCATACCACATAGAAACCAAAGATATATGATCCTTTCCAATCTCGTGTCTTGACAAATCAAGTGTTTTGTTTTCACACGTTTTCAGTCTCTAACCTATGTCCTAAAAGTTTTTATTTATGATCCAATGAGCCGCCCTTGACCCACTCAAATTTCTACCTAAGGTCATTTTTCTAGACCTAAGGTTTTAATTTTTGGTTGAGAGTTTCAACCCTCTTCTAGTTCTTGTACCACTCCTGGTACTACCTTTGTATTCTACTACATTTCCTTGCCCTTAATTTTCACCTTCTAATTTTCACCTTCTAATTTTCTTGTAGGAAAAATAAGTGTGTTCTTCAACTCCAAATACTCGTATGAGCTGGTGGGACAACCTCCAGATCAGGCGGCGAGACCAAAGTCTACTTAAATAACTATGCTTTCCTGAATGGAATAACCTATCTCCCTTTCAATGTTTATCTTTACTCGGGACAAGATTTACACACTATCAACTCAACTTGTAATCTTTCTTTCCAAACAAAACCTTTTGAAAAACTTATATTTCCTTTTTGAAAAAAACTTTCCAAAAACAATTTTGAATTTCAAAATAGAAGGTAGGGCATTCTAAATTCAACTCAAGTAAAAATCTTACTTGATTGAGCCAATTCTTTCTAATTCTGCCTAAGGCATCTAAAGCCTGGGCTTTGATACCACTTTGGTATCAGAGTAATCATCATTTTTGCAGTGAGCTACAACCTTAGTTCTAATACCTCCTTTGGTATCAAAGTAGTTCCTTTCTCCTAGTAACCTACTAAGTGTGCTCTGATACCACCTTTGTCACACCCCGCCTCCCCATCCTAAGTCCCACTATGTTGTTCTGCCAGCACTCCGGCATGCTATCGTCGCACTCTCATTTCTTGAGCTCCTTGATCCACTCAAGAGGAGACAGCGCGTGTCACATTAACTCTTTCTTTCTTTTTGTGTCTCAAATTCAACAACACTCCTTGAGTACTTAACTCATAAAATATATCTCATAAAACACAATTGATATATAAATCAACTTCAACAACATTCCTTTGAATGTGAAATTCAAATTGATTGCATATCATTCCTTGATATTAAATATTCAATAGTTACAAAATATCATATTTGTTACAACAAAAATAACTTTAAAATTGTATAAAAGACTTAAAAAGTCTACAAGAAAAAACTTAAGGCCAACATGCCCATCTTAAACACTTTGTAAGGTTTAAGAAGAATCTTTTGAGTTTAAAACCATCTCGTAGCCTTATTCTTTTAAATTTCCTGAAATGTTAGAATAGGAGGGTGAGCACAAAGCCCAATGGATCATTTTAAATATTTAAATCATTCTTTAACCAAATAAAACAAGCATATCAAAACACTTTCATATATTATGCGATTCAAACAAATTTCTTGTTTACAGTTGACATGAAGACGAAGGAACTTCTTCCTTGGTATTTCCCATTAGGTCTAGAATAATAACCCCTGTAGTCCAGTTACCCTATTCATAACCCTATCTCAGGGGTGAACTCTTCACTTGACTACCGACCCTTCTCAATACCCTCTTAAAGTTGGGAAATACCCACAACGATCCCCCTTATCATGCCGGTACGTGGTTAAGATCTTTATTAATCTCTTTTTTTATGATATCTGAGCATAGTAGTAATCATTAAACAATATTCCAAAGCATGGTTACATAATTCATGTTAATATAAATATCGTGCATCTTTATTCTAAGCATGTATAATCACCCATATTCATGGCATATCAAATTAAATGTACCATATGCGCATTGAGTTCATCTTCAAAATACAAGCATACATGCAAACCTCATTAAATTTAAAATAATGAAGTGAAAGATAGAAATCAACTCCACCTTAGTAGTATTACTCTTATGAAGCTTCAGTTGAATCCCTTTCAGAACCACGAAATTTTAGCACCACTTCGTTATTTCAACTCTAACTGCTACAAAATTTTTGTAGCACTTAGTTACTCTATCCCAATTGTTGTTTAGAACAACCCCAAAAAGAAAGAAAGAATGCCAAGAAAGAGGTAGAGGGGGAAAGAGAGAGAGAGAGAGAGAGAGAGAGAGAGAGAGAGAGAGAGAGAGAGAGAACAAGAAGGACGTATCAATTCTTGCTGGGATGAAGAAAGTTTGAGCACAGGGTGTCTTTATATAGAGATTCAGGGGCTAGGGATTGGTAGGTTTGCGACGTTGATTACAGGAAACTTTCCATTTCTTCATTGTGGAGCCGCACAAGGTGTAGAAATTTACGCCATGTTTGGTATATAGGATAGGACAAAAATATATCCTAATTCGATGTTTGGGGCTGCAAGAAAATTATTCGGGTCCACTTACTTATCTTATGCTGGTGGGATAACTCAAACCCACCGTTTTTGGTGGGATTGAGTTATTCCACTCCAAAAAATAAATTTTTGACTTTTATTTTTTTAAAAAAAAATATTTTTATCTGATCCAATCCTATCCCAGCAAAATAATCTTGTCCCATCCTGTGGACCAAATGAGCCCCTTAAGGCTTGCGCTTCACCCACTTTCTAATTCTTTTCTTTGTGCAACTCGTATTGGAAACTCTACGTCAAGATTGCAGGACCATGGTCCCCAAAGGGACCCCAATTGCAGGACTGCGGTCTTGCGATTTAGTTATCACAGGACCATGGTCCCCAATTGGGAGACCGCGGTCTTGCATCACAAGACCTCGTTTCTCTCTCTCTCTCTCTCTCTCTCTCTCTCTCTCTCTCTCTCTCTCTCTCTCTCTTTGTTTGCATTGGGATGGAGGACCTAGGTCCTCAATATGTGGACCTCGGTCCTCGTGGCTTTTTTGGAAAGAGGACCTAGGTTCTCATTGTGAGGATCTCGGTCCTCATGTGTTGGAGGACCTTGGTCCTAACGTTGTGCAACTTTTTATATTCTTTGTATAATACAAACTTACTAATTTTCTTGCAAACCAGAATATAGTTTAATATATTAAATAAACTTGCTAATAATCTCAAATTTTTATTTTTCTTTATTCATATTCCTTATTTTGGCTATATCATTAAAATTACTAAGAATTAATATTTGCTTTATTTTATATCTTACATCTTTCATATTTTATATATTTTGTTCTAATTCTTTTCTATTTCTCATTTTGGCTTCATTTTCCTATAATAAAATATATATTAATTTTTACACCAAAATTTTCTCAATTAATTTCATTTCCAAAATTTCTACAAAATCCTCAAAGTTAATTTTCTTAACTTGTTTTATTAAATTTCATTTTCATACAAATTTTTGATGTACTATTTGCTAATTGAATTACATGATATTTCTACTATAATTTCATAGTTTTCTTGAGAATTATTTTATTCAAATAATTTCTTCTAATATTTTATTTAATTTAAATCCTTAAAATTTTCTCAAAGATTTTGGATGTTACAATTATTTACCACCTTCGAGTTTAACAAGCCAGATGATCTCACCTAGCATGCCCCTAATGTAGTCAATTGTTGTCTGCTAGGCAAACAATATCAACTCTCTATCACCCAATTTAATCTTGCCATTGGATTTATTACAAGTGATTATGCCACGTCTACATAATATTTAAATAGTGCATGCAATTATAGTAGTAATTTCAAGCCTATTGATCTCTATTATGAATGGTCTAGTACTTGTATGTATGATCCGAGCAACTCAAAAGACACATTTTTGTAAAATCTTGCACTTAAATATATTCAACGATTCTAGCATTCACAGTTTTTGGTAGAAAGAATTCTAAAATTTGTTTAATTAAGGCTTAGTTTTGTTTCTATGATGTATGATGACAAAACCAAAGAAAAACTAGGAGGTTGGTTGGCACAGTAATTTGTTACTGTCATGTGTTCTAACTGCCCCCTGATTTTAGGTTCCTTGATAACCAAGTTGGTTGTGCAAAAATACTTAACTGATCTTAAAAATAATTATTTACATATCACCTGTCAGATGATGCCTAAGGATATGATGGGTTTACTTACTAAGATTTAGGGTGTTTGGTGTTTCACTAAGCTAGGCCTTGCTATAACTTTAGGTGACAAACAACATCAGGACTAGTCAGACGATCATCAAACTCCGTCCACTACCCTTAGTGCTTCTACTTGTTATCGATTAAGTTGGATTATAATAATCTCACATCGGCTAGACCTTAAAGTTGAGACTGGGCTATGAGTGCATATACAGGTGGTTACTAGTGCCGAGCACTTTTGGGAGACTCAGGTTTGAGTCTTGCCAAAAACAAAACCCTACACCTAGTCAGTGGTGGCTAAGGTGGAGACAATATCAGTACATAGTGGGCATGGGTTGTTACAAAGGGTATCAGAGCTGCTTTGTGTGTACCGGAGGTGTGAATCTTGAGGACGAGATTGCTCCCAAGGGGGATGGATTGTAATATCTTACATCGGTCGACTCTAGGGGAATTCTTGGCCTAAATGTGCATTCGAGGGTGTCTCATTATGCCAAGCGCTTTTGGGAGACTCAGGTTGAGTCTTGTCAAGAACAATAAAACCTGCACCTAGTCAGTGGTGGCTAAGGTAGGGACAATATTGTCACATTGGGCCTGGGTTGTTACAAATGGAATCAGAGCAGGCTTTGGGCATAACGGGTGCATCTCGAGAACGAGATGGCTTCCAAGGGCGCGGATTATACTAATCCACATCGGTTAGACCTCAGAGTTGAGACTGAGCTATGAATGCATACACAGGTGGTTACTAGTGCCAAGCGCTTTTGGAAAACTCAAGTTTGAGTCTTACCAAGAACAAAACCCTACACACAGTCAGTGGTGGCTAAGGTAGGGACAATATCGGTACATTGTGGGCATGGTTGTTACAAATGGTATCAGAGCTACTTTGTATGTACCGAAGGTGTGAATCTCGAGGACGAGATTGTTTCCAAGGGAGGTGGATTGTAATATCCCACATCGGTCCTACTCTAGGGGGATTCTTGGGCTAAATGTGCATTCGAGTGTGTTTCATTATGCCAAGCACTTTTGGGTGACTTAGGTTCGAGTCTTGTGTAATACCCCAGAATTTTGTCAAATAACTAAATAAATTTCAAAATTCTTTTGAGTGCAAATTGTGGGCTAACACATGAAAAATAAAATATATTAGAGTTATAGTGAAAATTAAACAAACAAAACCTTAATTTGATAATTAAATGAAAAATTAAGGTTTAGTAAGATAAATAAACAAAAATAAAGTATAAATACAAATATTGACTAATATGTGAGTAAATAAGGTGTATGTTAACATAATAAATGTTAATATTACATATTAGGGGAATATGTACATAGAAAAATGTATATAGTTAAATAAAATGTATT